>VZRV01010682.1:0-221782 GCA_013398115.1 Falcunculus frontatus | reverse complement strand
GGCCATGGCCGCGCGGCCCGGGCAGCGCCGGAGGGAGCCCCGCGGGCCCCGGGGAGCGGGTCCCGGCCGAGGGAGCCCGGGCTGCGCCGCTCGGGGGAGCCGGGCCCTCGGTGCCGGGGCTGAGCTGCCGCCTCTGCAGCCGCCTGGGGAGAGGGTCCGTGAGCGACAACGGGGCGTTCCGTACCTTCCTATCGAGGTACCTTTGGAGGCCGAGGTGCGCATTGACCCCCGTTTATTTAACTGCAGGAACTCCTGTCAGGCTTGCTCGTGCCTCCAAAGCCTGTTGAGGCGATAAACGTCTCCTGAGGTGGAGCCCCTCGTCATGACACGCTTCATTCCTAGACAACAACTACGGAGCTAAATAAAGCCCCCAAACCAAACCTTATGTAAATCAAAACCCTCGCTAGCTCAACGCCGAGGATCAGAGGACATTTTGGTGTATAACGTAAGACCTACGATATAGTGGAGTCTTTCACAACAAATCATGTTTTAAAATAGACCAGCGCGTTTTGTAATGGTTTTTTTATAGGAAGCACGTTCGAAAGCTGAAGCACAGTTGTAGGAACGTCTCAGATAAGTTTGAGGCTTAGTTTTCATTTTTCTCTTGGAGAAGTTTGCATACGATTTTCACGACATTTCCCCCCCCCCAAATAACCAGTGTTTCCATAGCAGGCTTCAATCTAGAAGCAGCCTGCTACGTCTCTAGAATGTGTATCTAAAATGTATCTAGAAGCGAACCGACCTTCCCTCTGTTTGTTAAGGAGGCCCACATTTTTCCTTTACACTCTTCTATTACTGAATTCAACTAACCTAATTATTTCCAAAAAATGATCCTTTGTTAAACTGGATGATTCACACCACGTCCTGGCAGAGCCAGAGTCCTGTCCTGTCCTAGTCCTGTCTGAAGTCCGAGCCATACCCCGTGGTTATCCACTCCAAAAACTTCCCAAAGTTATGTGATTATTTGCTTGGTGACATGTAAAGGATTACTTGTTGGTTTAGCAACCAAAGTTATCTGTGAGGGTCCAAAAACCACGTAAGCATTGAATTGAAGTCACGGTGCAAAAGGAAAGCAGAGTAAACTTTTCTAGCTATGATAAATATTCATGATAATGCAGATACTGTAGCAAACAAAGACATGCAGACCTCTCAAACACTTCGTGACCTAAGACCACATCACCTGCGTGTTACACTACACCAATTTTTTGGTGTGTGATGCTGAATCTTTTCTGAACTTTTCCAATTACTCTTTCCTTTTCCCATCATTTTCGTGTCTCAGTGACAGAATTTCTAATTTCATATCTTCTCTAACATATTTTTCTCTCTTTAGTATTTATTCTTGGGGAAAAAATAACACAATCCCTCCCTCAATTTTTTTCCATGTCTTACCGAATCCATCACTAGAATACAAACCATAGTAGCCCAAAGTCACTAGCTTACATCAAGTTTTAGGGACATAAAGTGATTATGAGGTTATACACCAAACTGTCATGCCAGACCATTTGTACGTTGATTTGAATGATTTTTACCTCGAAGCAGGTCCCTTATATCTCAGAATTTTAGCACAGCAAATAAAATACAGATCTGATTATGACATTGGTTGTTAGACATCTACCACAGTACCACTGTTGATCACTAAATGTGACTGATTTGTATTGCTGTTTGCTCTAGGAATTAATCCACTGAGTGGAAAAAAACCCCTAAAAATTAAGTTTTCTTATCCCATCAGAGTTTATTCAGAGGAAATTGTACTCAGAGCATATGGAGCTTGTTAGCTTTTCTGAGTAAAATTCAAATAATGTAAAATCTCCTTAAAAAAAGGCAAGAACTCTAATAAAATGGCATACTGATGCTACACAACGACTTTCCAGAAACTCACCCAGCCAAGCTGTACCAATAAATAGATCTCTGTTAGTGGGTTCTCCTCCCCTCCAGCTGTTACCCACTCTCACATGTATCTGCTCATTTTAAATCCAGAAGGGGCCATTAGCAGGCCTGCCAGCACTCTGCTAACATTTCTTGCTAACAAATGAGTCTCATTTGTAGTTTGAGTTAGGTTAGAACCTTCCCAGTCAGTCTGCTCATGGCTTTCTTGCAATAAATTGAAAACCCTGCTTGTATCTAGAATATTTTCCCTGTAGTTGTACATTGTGTCTTGCATTTGGGCTTTTTCTCAGTACTTTTAACCATACCTTTTAGTGCAAGAACTGCCTTTGAAGAAGAGAAAGTAGGACTTTCTGTAACACGGGTTCAGAAGCCCAAACCAAAAATTATTAGATCAGGCATTTACCACGAAGAAAAGCTGAGGAGTGTGTTTCCCTGTAAAGCCCGTGGAGCAACTTTCTGTGCTGCAGGGAAGCTGGAACAGCAGAGTGCTGAGAGCCTGAGAAAATACAAATGTATGCAACAAACCCAGACTGACTTTTCAAGCTTCAAAAAGAATGATCTCTTACCATACTTTTAGAACAGAACTGGTTTGGTTTTTTTTCTCCTCTCCTCTCACAGGGCACTTCCTTGCTGAGTAACACTGCACAGTACACGCTCGTATGTTGGGCTGCAGGAAGGGAATATATATATATATATATATATATATATATATATATATTTGTATCTCAAGTAATATAGGAAGACTTGGGACATCATGCTGCAAAAGCAGGTTGTAGCTTCCAGTGGACTTGTCACAAGATGAGGTCCTGTCTGGCAGCACATCTCCAGCTCCAGTTCAATGCTACAGCCTCTTCCCAGTGCCCTGAAACCTTCAGCTGGGAGATGCAGGCCTAGAGAGGAGACAGATGTGGGAGATCTGAGGGAGTTGGACAGATCTCACACACTGATTTCCTGTCTCNATATATATATATTTGTATCTCAAGTAATATAGGAAGACTTGGGACATCATGCTGCAAAAGCAGGTTGTAGCTTCCAGTGGACTTGTCACAAGATGAGGTCCTGTCTGGCAGCACATCTCCAGCTCCAGTTCAATGCTACAGCCTCTTCCCAGTGCCCTGAAACCTTCAGCTGGGAGATGCAGGCCTAGAGAGGAGACAGATGTGGGAGATCTGAGGGAGTTGGACAGATCTCACACACTGATTTCCTGTCTCCCCTTGCAACAACCCAGTTGCAGGTGAGAAGGTAGGAGGTTGGCATATATATGTATACAAAAGAAGAAGGTTGTTTAGACAAACTATGAAAAAAAAGACCCAACCCAAAAAACCCAACCAAAACCCAAGGCCACTCAATTAGTAATTCTGCACACAGTGCTCATCTCCTGATAGTGCCTCTGACTGTGAGCAGAAGTAAGAGTCTTGTGAGTATTCCTTGGAGAACTGGAACAGTGCTACTGAAAAATATTTTAACCAGGAGAGGTTAATTTAGAAAGCTGGTAGTTGAAGGTGTACACAAATCTTGTTATATAAGTGTGAGGAAAATGTCGCTACTTGTTGCCAAAATGCAGTTTTTTACCCCTCTAGCAAATTCAGCTTTTTTTGGTTGAAGAACCCAACTTAATTTTCTTACTTTTGAAATATTGATGTGTCATGAAAAAGCCAAGGTAATGGCTTGAAACATCAACTTTCTCCTTTTATCTTAAATCATCTTGTCCAAGATTTAATCAGAACTTAAAGCAGTNTTGTTAAGGAGGCCCACATTTTTCCTTTACACTCTTCTATTACTGAATTCAACTAACCTAATTATTTCCAAAAAATGATCCTTTGTTAAACTGGATGATTCACACCACGTCCTGGCAGAGCCAGAGTCCTGTCCTGTCCTAGTCCTGTCTGAAGTCCGAGCCATACCCCGTGGTTATCCACTCCAAAAACTTCCCAAAGTTATGTGATTATTTGCTTGGTGACATGTAAAGGATTACTTGTTGGTTTAGCAACCAAAGTTATCTGTGAGGGTCCAAAAACCACGTAAGCATTGAATTGAAGTCACGGTGCAAAAGGAAAGCAGAGTAAACTTTTCTAGCTATGATAAATATTCATGATAATGCAGATACTGTAGCAAACAAAGACATGCAGACCTCTCAAACACTTCGTGACCTAAGACCACATCACCTGCGTGTTACACTACACCAATTTTTTGGTGTGTGATGCTGAATCTTTTCTGAACTTTTCCAATTACTCTTTCCTTTTCCCATCATTTTCGTGTCTCAGTGACAGAATTTCTAATTTCATATCTTCTCTAACATATTTTTCTCTCTTTAGTATTTATTCTTGGGGAAAAAATAACACAATCCCTCCCTCAATTTTTTTCCATGTCTTACCGAATCCATCACTAGAATACAAACCATAGTAGCCCAAAGTCACTAGCTTACATCAAGTTTTAGGGACATAAAGTGATTATGAGGTTATACACCAAACTGTCATGCCAGACCATTTGTACGTTGATTTCAATGATTTTTACCTTGAAGCAGGTCCCTTATATCTCAGAATTTTAGCACAGCAAATAAAATACAGATCTGATTATGACATTGGTTGTTAGACATCTACCACAGTACCACTGTTGATCACTAGATGTGACTGATTTGTATTGCTGTTTGCTCTAGGAATTAATCCACTGAGTGGAAAAAAACCCCTAAAAATTAAGTTTTCTTATCCCATCAGAGTTTATTCAGAGGAAATTGTACTCAGAGCATATGGAGCTTGTTAGCTTTTCTGAGTAAAATTCAAATAATGTAAAATCTCCTTAAAAAAAGGCAAGAACTCTAATAAAATGGCATACTGATGCTACACAACGACTTTCCAGAAACTCACCCAGCCAAGCTGTACCAATAAATAGATCTCTGTTAGTGGGTTCTCCTCCCCTCCAGCTGTTACCCACTCTCACATGTATCTGCTCATTTTAAATCCAGAAGGGGCCATTAGCAGGCCTGCCAGCACTCTGCTAACATTTCTTGCTAACAAATGAGTCTCATTTGTAGTTTGAGTTAGGTTAGAACCTTCCCAGTCAGTCTGCTCATGGCTTTCTTGCAATAAATTGAAAACCCTGCTTGTATCTAGAATATTTTCCCTGTAGTTGTACATTGTGTCTTGCATTTGGGCTTTTTCTCAGTACTTTTAACCATACCTTTTAGTGCAAGAACTGCCTTTGAAGAAGAGAAAGTAGGACTTTCTGTAACACGGGTTCAGAAGCCCAAACCAAAAATTATTAGATCAGGCATTTACCACGAAGAAAAGCTGAGGAGTGTGTTTCCCTGTAAAGCCCGTGGAGCAACTTTCTGTGCTGCAGGGAAGCTGGAACAGCAGAGTGCTGAGAGCCTGAGAAAATACAAATGTATGCAACAAACCCAGACTGACTTTTCAAGCTTCAAAAAGAATGATCTCTTACCATACTTTTAGAACAGAACTGGTTTGGTTTTTTTTCTCCTCTCCTCTCACAGGGCACTTCCTTGCTGAGTAACACTGCACAGTACACGCTCGTATGTTGGGCTGCAGGAAGGGAATATATATATATATATATATATATATATATATATATATTTGTATCTCAAGTAATATAGGAAGACTTGGGACATCATGCTGCAAAAGCAGGTTGTAGCTTCCAGTGGACTTGTCACAAGATGAGGTCCTGTCTGGCAGCACATCTCCAGCTCCAGTTCAATGCTACAGCCTCTTCCCAGTGCCCTGAAACCTTCAGCTGGGAGATGCAGGCCTAGAGAGGAGACAGATGTGGGAGATCTGAGGGAGTTGGACAGATCTCACACACTGATTTCCTGTCTCCCCTTGCAACAACCCAGTTGCAGGTGAGAAGGTAGGAGGTTGGCATATATATGTATACAAAAGAAGAAGGTTGTTTAGACAAACTATGAAAAAAAAGACCCAACCCAAAAAACCCAACCAAAACCCAAGGCCACTCAATTAGTAATTCTGCACACAGTGCTCATCTCCTGATAGTGCCTCTGACTGTGAGCAGAAGTAAGAGTCTTGTGAGTATTCCTTGGAGAACTGGAACAGTGCTACTGAAAAATATTTTAACCAGGAGAGGTTAATTTAGAAAGCTGGTAGTTGAAGGTGTACACAAATCTTATTATATAAGTGTGAGGAAAATGTCGCTACTTGTTGCCAAAATGCAGTTTTTTACCCCTCTAGCAAATTCAGCTTTTTTTGGTTGAAGAACCCAACTTAATTTTCTTACTTTTGAAATATTGATGTGTCATGAAAAAGCCAAGGTAATGGCTTGAAACATCAACTTTCTCCTTTTATCTTAAATCATCTTGTCCAAGATTTAATCAGAACTTAAAGCAGTTTGGATGCTAACATAGTTGGGTTTGTGGCACATGTTACACGCATATTTTCTTTCCTTTTCTTTAAAACATTTTTTCTAGTTTCTGTCCCTGCCTTTCATTCATTCTGGGAGACTGAAACAAAGTCAGGAATGCCATTTCTTATGTCAGGATGACCAACAAGTATTAGTCAGTTTGCTGGAGAAATTCAGTGGCAGAATTAACCTCGAGGAGAGCCTGGCTGACAGGGCACAGCTGTTGCCAGTGCAGACCTGCCCAGAAGAAGGATTTTACCCAGTTCCTCAGGAGTGGAAGAGCTTTGCTACAGCAAGCTTGCTCAGAAGTACACTGACAAGAGCTCTGAAGTGAAATATCAGGGAATCATTTAGAAGTCCTAATTTCCTACTCTGTGTCTCAAATCTGACCTGTTGACAGTTGTCTCTTCTGCTCTGAATTGACTGATGTCTTTTCTGTGCAGCCATCTCGGGTTGGTTGTTTTGTACAGATTTACTTGTACTTTCTCTGCTTGGCAGTTTGAGGTGTGCTCATCCCCAGGCACTGAGATTGCTGCTGAAGCAGCAGAGACTTTGCTTATGGACAGAAGGAAAGTGTTTAAGCATCAGGGGGAACTTAAACAAGCAGGTGGTGATTCTGTGATTAAAGCTCGTGCTTGGAGATAGGCGGTGATGTCCTCTGGGGGATTTCACTGCCTCAGGACTACTTGGTTTGTTTGCAGTGAATTTAAAGCCCAGGTTTATTTAACTCCAAGGCCATGTATAAAAATGGCACTTTTAGTAGAGACTGTATATGCTTTTTTTCACCTTTCTGCCAAACTGGGTGCTCTCCTTTAAGCCTTTGCTTGGTAGGTTTCTTTAATTAGCTCTAATTGGTTTAAACTGTGTGAATTCCAGTGGTAAATCAAAGTAGATCTGGCTAGTTTTGCATGAACTAGTAAGTATGGTTTGAAAGTTACTTTAGTCATAAGATGGGGAAAAAGAAGGGAAATACATTTGAGCTTTTTTGTTTTGTTTTTAAAAAACATTCTTACCCTTCTTCTCTTACAACATGTAGATACCCCTCTGTTCAGACAGTATCTAAACATGTATGAGCATTTGTACAGGTTTTGAAGCAAAAGTATCAAAGTCATTGAGATTGCGTGCATAATTCTAAATATGGTACTAGTGTAAGTACCAATGGGAAGTCAGTTCAAACAGAAATCTAGGAATTTTTTATTTATTTTTTTTCAACATGCCAAAACAAGATACAGGTTTTAAAGATCTTCATTTTAGAAGTTTTTGAATTGGTCTTTTGTGGGGAAGGGCTGGGCTTTTTTGCTTTGTTTTTAAACATGAGCTGACATTTTTAGAAAAAAATATAACTCCTTTTTCATTGGCTCTAGACTTAAGGTTACATAAACATGAAAGGACATAAGCAGAAGGGTGTGATGCTGCAGCAGCAACTGAAGTCTTTGGTGCGCTCAAAGGTTTTTCTGCAATTTGGGAAAAAGCCAATGTGACCTTTGGGTAATTTTGCAAAGCTAGCAAATACTGGTGTACTTATCCACAGGAAAACTTGCTGGCAAACTTTACTTTGTTAAATGACTCTCCCTTTGTTCTGTTATTACTTGTGTTAAACATAACTGTCTAGTCCTGCTCTCTAAAGCAGTCAAAAGCCCTTTCATTGGATCTGAGACAGGCAGGATTTGCTGGTTGCAGGTCTGGGATAAAATTCAAGCTGGAAGATACTAGAAAGTGTGTCACAGCCTTCTTCCTCTGTTGCTGACTCAGGTTTATTTATTTTTCTCCCTTCCTTCCTGCCTGCTGAAAACACCTGTTTGCTTGTGGCATCTTTTCTGTAGGCAGTGGTTGCAGAGATACCATCTTCATACCAAAGGATGTGGTGGGAGGGAGAGGCCAATCAGCTGCTTCCTGCAGCACATGAGCAGGGTGAGATTGCAGAGCACAAAGAACTTATGGTCATATTCACAGAAGAGCTCTGTATCAATAAATATGGATATTATCTGCTGGAGCCAGGCAGGGTTTGAAACGTTAAACAAAGCTGTGCTAGCTGGCTGGGTGGGGTAGAAATTCCTCTAAAGGCTTTCACTTATAAAAGCAAACGACTGATTCCAAAACTGACCCACCTGACCAAAGAGAAAATATTGACTTTCATGTAATCTCTTTACAAGCTGAGGACTTTGTTTTACACCCTCTTCTCAAACAGAATGGAAAAAATTTAATGAGACTGGCCCTGACATTATTTGAAGGAATCAATAAGGAGCTTAAAATAAGAAAACAAAGGTCAGCATCTTTTTTTGTCAATCCCTGTGAAATTTTAACCACTAATTTGGAGAATTGGCATTTTTTATATATGACCTGGACTTAGCTGAGTAATGGAAGCATAGCTCTTCTAAAGCTGGATTTTACTAGCAGGCTGGGGTGAAGTTCTCCATTTCTTTCACCTCTGTTACACTCGGGAGTGGAAATGACAAATTTTGAACTCCTGCAATTCCTCCATTATCAGCAGGAAGAATCAGGAAGCCGAGACATCCTTAAGCTGCTCTCTGCCTGTTTTGGGTACCTTGGGGCCGTTGCTCTTCTGTGAAATTTTGGCAATGGAAAAGGAAGCCAATAGGAGCTTGAATGAATGGGCAAGGATGTCATCCAGCCTCATCCCATCTTTAGCACAGATCCAACACCTCAGAGACACCTACAGGGAACGTGTGTGACAAGAACATGCACTGGCAGGGAAAACAAAGGTATTGTTTGCAGAAATAAAGCAAATTATGAACTGGGTGTTTTGTTTGCTTTTCTTTAAATAAACTGTACCAGTAAGAAAATCTAAAATCAAGAGAAAGGCTCTCAAAATCAAAATTATCACAGGCTGGCCCACAGTTTAGGGAAAGAATTAACTTAAGGTCAGCTGTGTTTATCCTTCCATGCCTCCTAATTAATATCTGGGAATTGAAGGGAGCAGTTGGATGCTGGCCTTCAGGGCACCATCAAAACTACATGAGCTTTGCTTTGAAATGCTGGTATGCACTTAAAGTTGGATTATTTCCCCCCATAATTTACATTTGTAATTTTTACACCCGTATTTCATCATTTCTAGAGAAAATAAATAAGGAGACACCAGGAAGAGTGTGAATGACATTAGGAAACACCCCAATTCAAAATCTTTACGTAAAACCATTTGACAGTACTGTTAGATGTTGCAGCTTTATTTTCCATATTGCTGCCCCAAGATCCTTTGCACAGCTGGATGCTAATTTCTGGTTTTCATGACACCAGAAGGAGTGTGAATTTAAGCATAAAGAGCTATGAAGAAGGGAGTAAACTTTAGCTGATATACAAAAAGGTGAATCATAGGCACACCTCAATATGGTCTAAATGACAAGAAATGTAAAAACCAGAGATGAATATCAGTGGAATTACAGGGAGAGACAGGCCATGAGGATGTTGCACAGTAAAACTGGGAAGAGAACAGAGAAATGGAGAGGCCTGCTACATAACTATTTCTGATCTGCATGACTTAGCAACCTCACTTGATACCTCTTTCTGTAAAGCAGTAGGAAACTCCCCTGAGAGCAAGCTACAGCAGCAGCAGAATAGACTATTACAGCGATGAATACTTCCCATTATTGGTTAGAAAGGAAGAGAAGTTTTGAAGCATTTTCTCAGGCATGGAACTGAGGAGACTGCTCGTGACAGAGGGGATGTGGTCATGTGTCTTTGCTGACACATCAGGTGATGGATTTGCCATGTGTTGAGAGCTCTGAGGAGACTCAAGGGTGGGAATGCCAATAAGCAAGCAGAGAGAAAATAAAGCATTTCTGCAATGGTCGGGTTGGACTAACTTTGCTGAGATGTTGGACTGACATCCTGTCTGTTCATCCATGGATGTGTCATCCAAGAAAATGAACTCACAAGCTCAGGGAAAGAAAATCACTCTGAGACAAACTCAATGCCAGTTTTGTCAACACTGAAATTGAAAAGAAAAAAAAAAAAAAGAAAAAGTTACATTTGAAAATGCTTGATTTCACTCACACTGTTAGTGTCTTTCCGCTCCTCTCAGATAACCTTGCCTTGTATTTCTCTCTTTATAAATATAAATAAAAAATTATTCCCATATACACAAAGGATAAACTCTTAATGATCCTCTGTAGTAGCTCTAATGAAATTATTGTGCACTTCTCCAAGAAAAACAGTTCATGCCTTTTCTTGGTTAAGCAGAGCATCCCAAGAATATATAAAATAAAATGTTGAACAGCAAATGCGATTTGTTCTTTATAATAGATTTACATTATTGAATGTAAATTACCAAAATGCAGTGATGTAATTCAAGACCATAAATTAATTGAAAAAAACCCAAATACTGCTGCCTTTTGGACAGATAGGGGCAAAATTAAAGGACTTGTGAGTGAATTGAGATTTATTTTTTCATTTAATCGTGGTGCCATCTCTGAACAACTGTGTCTGGTCATGGCACTGCTTCCAACAGGTGGTTTTCTTTAAATGTATGAAGAGTGTATCTGTATGATTTCTGAGGAGTTTTTCTTTCCTGCTGAGGTTTCTTAGTTATTTCTCAGAGGAAAAAAACAATCACCCATGAAGGTGCTTCACCCTGTTCATCCATTAAAGTGAGTGAGTGGTGGCTCCCACTGAAAGCAGTCTCACAGTAGCTTTTGGCTGTCAGGCCACTTACATAGTTACCTACACTCTGTACCTTAAAACTGTTCATGGAATCATAACCTTACTTTGAACAGTATTTACTTCAGAGAATCACCTTTGTCTTTTTTTTTTTGCAGGCAGTTTAGTATAAATCTTTGTAGCTGGGTAAACATTATAATTTCACTTACATTTTCAAATTAGTTTTCTATTAATTGTTAGATATTTGAGAGAAATGCACTGGATTAATTGCAGGTGCAGTCTAAAGTTTGAAATCTGCCTATAATCTGTCAGATCTCCAGTTTACTAAAATTCTGAGATTAAGTCTCCAAAGCACAACATAATATCCTTTGGCAAATCAATACACATAATGGAAAGAAGGAAATGGTACACTGGAGCTTCAAGACATTGCTTCTTAAAGAGAAACGGAAGCTAAAACTAAAGTCAATACTTACTAATGATTTGTAAAGAAGCTTGAAATGAGAATATTTTCGTTAAGCCAGGTACTTGAAAAGAGACTGCTTGGGGCTCTCCAGCTCACATATACCTGGGTTGGGCTGGCTTGTTGCCAGATTCTAGGAAATTCTCAACTCAAAACCAGCTCACAGAGTTTTACTTGAGTTTATGTCAGATAACAGAAAAGTACTGAGTTTGGACAGGTGATTCTGGGATAACATTATTTACATTATAGGATGTGTCAAATTCATAGCATAAGAATGACAAGAATTTGTTCCTGTTTTTCCAAGGGGCTTTGGTTTTAAGGTAATGTGCTCTTCTTACCCTCAGAGAAGTATACAAATTTTGGCCCCATTATCTCAGAAAATATTAACAGTATTACAGCTATCACTAATTAGATGAAAAATAGAGTGGGTATGCAGCTTCTAAAAACAGTGAATCAGAAAATGAACTGCCAGTGCCTGAAAGTCCTGCAGGCACCGCGTTCTTGAGAGCAGCATGCACACATTACAGATCAGATCAGGCCACTTACACAGTGTTGAGTGTCAGCTCCATCATTCAGGACAGCAGTGTCTGATTCTTGTCATTTCTCTCTTTCTCCTCTTCCTCATTTACAGGAGGGAGAGACTGCATGGCTTTTAGTCATTTCCCTAAACAGGAAGAGTTGCTATCGATGCAGTTTCTTTTTTAAACTACTGTATTTCTAAGGAGCTGTTTGAAGAGGGTTTTGTTATTTATTATTGTATTGAAATTGAACCTTGAGCTAGTAAAAACAATATTATGGTAGTGCTCTAGTTATAAAACCAGGGCTGCTGTTTTCACAAGAGCACACTTCAAATTGCTGCACAAAACCTTTGACTGTTGAGCACTGAGAGGTTTGTGATGTACAAGCCCCAGTTATTGTGAACAGCCAAGCAACAATAGACAATTTTTCAGAGGTTATTGCTGGTAGTTTAATTGTAATCTAAAATAGAAAAAAAAGTGATTTTGTTAGGGGAGGGTGGGGTGGATACATGTAACCGCAACACTTTCCATTTTTTAATGCCACTTGTGTTGTACTGCAAAACAGCTCAGAAACTGCATTCACTTCAAAAATCAGTGATCTCCTGAGGGCAAAGGACGGAGTCAGTCTTTATTCTAATATAACTTGATCAGCAATCACTGAGAAAGCTGAGTGAGGAGGAAAGAACAGGACTTCAAGAATTTGGCAGAGGCAGATGGAATTGCCCTCCAAACACCTCTGTCTATTCATTGCACCATAACAGTTGTGTCTTCCTGACATATCCCAGAGCTTTCTGTCTTGTTATGGCTCATGTTTAGCCCTTTGGCTGGAACCAGCAGTGAAGTCACCGAGCCATTTTGGATTATAGGTCATTATGCCATCTAAAGACAGTCCACACCTCTGCTCTCTTGTCCTCAGAAAATCTGCTCTCCTAAAGTCTGACAGATGCAGTGAAAATTGTCATAGAAAGCTTTTCAGAGATTATAGAGTCATAGAATCATCAAGGCTGGAGGAGGCCTTTGAGATCATCCAGTCCAACCATCAACCTTGTACTGCCACTAACTCTGAGATAATTCAGTCTTTATAAGGCAGTTCATATTTTCAAGAATCTGCAAAAGCAACTGACCTTCTTTTTCCTAACATGACTTAAATGTTGGATCTCACCTGGGTAGAGGCCCCAAAGAGACATTCTGGTTTCCAGCTGTAGAAAACCAGGACAGCAGTTCTTTTTCTTCTGGGGACAGTATTTCCATGCCCTTTTCTGACAGTGCATTCTTCGAAAGAACATAATCTACAGGTCAGTTGTTCTCACCTGAGTGCCTGCCAAGATCATGGAGCAGATTTTCCTGGAAACTATGCGAAGGCATATTGAAAATAAGGAGGAGAGTGATGACAGCCTGAGGGCATGGCTTCACTAAGGGCAAGTCAAGCCTGCCAAGTGGGGTGGCCTGCTGTGATGGGGTTACAGCTGTTGATGGATAGGAGAAGAGCAACTGACATCATCTGCCTGGAACTGTGCAAAGCACTTGACACTATCCCTCACGATATCCTTGTTTCTAAAGTGGGAAGACACGGATTTGGCAGATGGATCTTGGTGGATAATGGATTGGTTAGATGGTCACACTCAGAGTCAACAGCTCAGTGTCCAGGTGAGACCAGTGATGAGTGATGTTGGTGTTGGGATTGGCAGTTTTTAACGTCGGTGACATGGACAGTGGAATTGAGTGCGCTCTCAGCAAATTTGCCAACGACACCGAGCTGTGTGGTGTGCTTGACACACTGGAGGGAAGGGATGGCATCCAGAGGGACCTGGACGGGCTGGAGAGCTTCATGAGGCTCAACAAGGCCAAGTGCAAGGTTGTTTGAAGGTTTCTTTGAAGGACAGGAAATGCAGTACCTGAACTAGTGCAGGTGGTTCCTCTGTGGCAGCACTTGCCAAGGTGCAATTGTAAGTGACCAGTAACGGGTACAGAGGAATGAATGAGACAAATCTGTTGTTGATAAGGGCTCAAACACAAGACTTCAGGTAGCTATTTCTCCTCACTGCCCAGTCACTCTTCTCACTGCAGGCCCTTGAAGTCTCTCACCACTGACTGCTGTCACATAGTGTCTCTCTCAGCCAGCCAAGCCCTGGTGACACAGAGGACATACTATATATATATATATATATATTTGATCCTGAGATACTGGTGAGGAATAATCTTCCCAGAGTTAGGTTTTATCTTTCAATAACCATGCAGGAAGCAACAGCTTGAGAACACTTTCCCATTTGACATTTGCATAGTGAACCTACACTGGAGCAGACTTTCACAGAACCACTGAAGTTAATACCTTAATAAAAACAACTTCTCCTCAATGGATTTTGTTTGCTCTAGCCTGACCTTATTTTCAGGGGATTAAAATTAAGCAGTAATATTTTTATGGTCTTGAACTCTCTTCTGTTTTCGGAAAAATCATGTCATTAAGTTCAGACAGGAGGCAGAATTTTTTTCCTTTAGTTTTACTTTATCACATTCTAGGAGGAGCAAAACCACACACCAGAAGCCTCCCACAAAAAAAAAAACCTGACAGATGGAGTTTTTTTAGAGAACTTATTTCCACACCGATTTAAAAAAAAAAAAAAAATCATAAAAAGTGATGTACACCATTTTGATACCTATAGCTCTACTACTTTGTTGAGATATTTGAAGCTAGGATTTAGTACAATTTAGTGTAAAGTACTGCAAAGCATCCACAAACTAGGGAAGGAGCAATTACTGAAATACCTAAAAAGCAAGCAAGCTATATGTGAGTGACACGGTTTTCATCTTTACTCATACACTCCAAACATGTACATTATCTTTGGCAGAAAGACAAAGCTGTTCGGAAAAATTGACACTGGTGTTCAGTAGGGAACAGGGAGTCCTGTGGAGACAATGGGATGTAAGACTTTCCTCCCTCCGCCCCCCATTGTGCTCGTGGCTGGTGAAGTTCCAAGAGAACGTGGAAAAAAGATTTCTAAAGGTTTCTATTACCCTGAAACAATAATTTTCAGTAGTCACCTAATGAACCCAAAGAAAGTCCACTTGGTTTAATTTTTTCCCTGAACACGATGATAAAACAAGTTTATAAAGGAACATGGTACTTACCCTTTATCAGGCTCTAATTCAAGAGTTTAAAGCATTTTGCTGGCTTTACACAGGCAAGTATTTACCTCATTCAGTTGCTTAGTAGCTCCTTTCAGATCAATAGGAATGTAAATGTGCTACTAGTGAGGCACATGCTTTAGTCTTGCTGAATCATGTCCTTTGCATGTCACACTCATTACTGAAAAATGTGGTTGTGACCATACACCGAATTTGTTAAGTGTAGGAAACAGAGGAGTAAAAACTTCTGCAGAGGATGGAGGGTTTGATTTACAACCCTGGAAGAAGCTTGGGCTGGTGTAATGACAGAGACATATAGACCTTAAGCGAGAGAATTACAAACCTGTGTTTCTATAGTTATAAGTAAGAATATGTATTGGGTGTTATGGTGAGGGGTTTTAAGTATGGTAATGTGATTTTAGAGTTTAAGCTAAGAATTTAGATGTTACAATAGAAGTATATGTGTGTACATGACCTAAAGAATTATTGGTTAAGAGACAGTCGCATTGCAGTAAAAAGTACTACAGGTGATAGGTCATAAAGTCAAAACAAAGTTTCGTGTTAGATGCTTATTGGACTAGAAAGTTATAAATTGCCATGTAATCTCGAGTCTTGTGACTTTTTCCTCGTTATGGCGACTTGTTAATAAATCTCCCGACCTCCGAGGCTGATGCCTTGTTTGTTATTTTAAGTACAAATCTCTTATCGATGCAGTCCCATCCCTTATTAATGAACGTCGGCAGTATATGAATTAAATTGAAGTGATAAGCAGAGAAAAAAGAGAAGTAGAGCTCTACAGTTAAGGAAGGCAGAACATGGCATGACATCAAGCTGGTGTGTGTGTGAGTGCTGGGGTAGGGGAAGGGAGATGATGAATGTTTTCAGCTCTGAGGCTACCACGCGTTTAGGTATTTAGCAAATTCTGCCAATTCCAGAAAAATCCTAGATGCTAGAATCCAGGCATTTTGAAAGCCGTGTTATTTCTGTAGGTACACTACATACCCATGAAAAAAAACCCCAACCAAAACAACACTTTGATTTCTGCCAGGTATGTGACACCATAACAACCACCATAACAACATAACAAATCTGCTTTTTTAAAGAAATGCTTCATTCAACACTGAATTCAGTACGGACCAAGATGACAGTGTTTCCTTCTCTATTTGATAGCAACATTTAGGACCCTCTAGTATGCAGAGAAATATTATCCCAAATATTACATGGCTGAATGAGAAATGTAGTATACCAAGAAGCTGATACAAAATCTGCAAAAATCAATAAGCTCACTTCAGTCATCTCTGAAATAAACTTCAATGTTATTTTTGTTTCTCAAGGTTCAGGTTTCAAGAGAGATTTTTTTGGATGAAAATGGCAGAGAAAAATATAAAAGATAAGCCTAACATCTACAATGAAGCTGTAATGCGTAGCTATCCTTAAGAGTCCTGGCTTGCTTTCTTTCACAGAAATCTTTGCACAGGAAGAAAGCTTCCCTTCCCTCTCACTCCTTCATGAAAATTGTTTTAGATTTTAGTTTCTTTAAGCCATCACAGAAGATTTCTGATTTTGTTGTAAGCAGCAAGGTGTTTGCAGCATAGCTATTCCAGAGATGATGTACTGTCTGCCTTGCTGCATTGCCTCTTTGCTTTACCTTCTTTTGTTCATGTTCACATGCTAGAATCATACATATACCATACGTTCACATATCTCTCTCTCTCTATATATAATCTCTATGTAGTCTATATCTATATATCTATATTCATGGATATGCCCAAATCTAAAAACATTTAATGCCGAGATGGAATCAGGGTAAGTGGTCTTGCAGAAGAATGAAGCAAGCATCTTGCAATTAAGAAAATAAAATATTTATTGAGGTCAGAGGTGGAAGTTTACTAGATTAAGGCAGCACGGTGGGAATAGAAAACTAGCTGTGCCCCAAGGATGGTTTTGTAGCTGAAGCAGGGAAAGGTATGTTCAGAGTGCAGTTAGCTCAAACCTAATTAGGTACACAGCACTCAGCCTGTTCATAGACTGTCTCCAATGATTGACACCTCTCCTATGATCAGGTTGTTTTTTATTAGAAGGTTAGGGGTTTACCAGATGATTATAATGATCAATAAGTTGAAAATAAATGACAGCCTCACGATTTACCTGGTATAAATCTGAAAAATACATGCATTGTGCTTTGTATTGTCAAGCACAAATTATCATGTTCTTTCCAGAGTGTGATATCTGTTGTGGGAGTAACTGGTTTGTTTTAGGATTCCTCATGTTAGATAAAATTAATGATGACATTTTCTTCTATTTCCTTATTCAGAACATTTATTCATACAATCAGCTCTAAGCTTAGAGTTTTCCAGGTGAATTTTTGGACACAGAATGAAATATAGGAACAAGAAAAAACCCTTTTAGGCATTAAAGCTGCATTTTTAATCCCAGCAGTGATCTGTCATTCTCTGGTAAAGAGAAGATGCTGGATATATTTTTAGACCAGCTTAATTCCACTATCTGCATGAGGTTTCTCCTTGCAGTAACAGGAGTAGTGCTTCACTGTGGAGAGTTGACACCTCATCTGTACAGAGGCAAGGTGCTTTCTTCTTTTCTATGAGAGAGGATGGTTTAAGGTTAAGCCAATAATTATGCCAAAGGTATATGGATTGAGTAGTATTAGGTCTGCAGTGAGAGGGAATGGACTTAGAACAGCATTGCAGGGAGTACCTGCAATGTACCTGCAAAGGTCCTTCATCTGAGGAGTCAGCCAGAGATTTGATCCTCTTGAGCTATGGTTTTTCTTCTATTATGCCTTCTGACTACTGAAGACTTTTATTCAGGTGCAGATTTACTGGAGGTGAAGTGTGAAAGTGGGCTAATTTAACTCTCCCGTTAGTCCTGCCTCTTGCTGTTTTCCTCAGAGTTAGCAACCAGTGATAAGAAATCGGAGAAGGGTATGGGAATGCATACCAATAGAGATAACAGTGAACAAATTATTGAGGAGGTGGTAAGCATTCTTCTATCCAGATGGAATTATAATAGTGATTTCTCTTGGCCACGACAAGACAGATACAGTCATAAAAAGCCATGAGTTTTTAAATTCTGCTAATCTAATTGCTCTTTTGAGCCCCGTTTGTTTATACTGGTGGGTACACATTTAAAAGTCAGAATAAAAGAAAGGCACGAAGTGAACAACTGATGTTCCTAACCAGATGCACTGCCTTGCCCTTAATTCTCTCCTGAGGGGATTGAAGGGATGACTCTACCAGCTACTCCACATCTGAACTAGCATTGGGTTCTGATTAATTGGAGATACTGCACTAGAGAAAGGCTTGGTGGGAGTGGGAGGTGGGAGTGGGAGGTGGGAGTGTGTGTGTGTGAACTACAAACCTCAGTTTCAGGATGCAGTTCAAATATATCTGAAGACTGGGCAGCAGGAGTCCTCAAATTGAAAAATACAATTAAGATGTACAGCATGGGTCTGCTTCACAGAGGTTTTTAAAATGTAGTTCAAGATCATCTCAGGGTAATTAAAATCAAAGGGTCAGAATCAGTTTCAGACAAAATTAAAGGGGTAGAAAACACTCATAATTATATATTCAGTGCTTTAATAGAAGAAAAGAAAAGGTTTGACCTGAAATGGAAAATGGAAACTAATCTGCAATATACAAGTGTCCCTTGAGTCAGGTGCCTAAAGGAATTGGCAGTGTCAAAAAGCTTTCTGCTCCCACCTTCCCCTTTGCAAAGGTGGATGGCCAATACATTGAAGTAGTATTTTAGGGAAAATTCAAGAGGCATTGCTGGCCTGGAAGAATGCCTGAAAGGAAGAGTTTGAGAACATTAAACTATGTCATCTGACATACTTAACCAATTTTTGAAGGGACACAGGTTATGAGAGATCCTTTTTATCTTCAGTTCCAGCAGTTTCCAGCCTGTATAATACTGTCCCTGAAGCTCTTGGAAAGCAGTTCTATTTGTCATTCATATGCCCTTCTTCCCAACACTCAGGCTTTGAGCAGATTAAGATTCCACATCTGGATTTCTCTTACTGTTACATCTCTGGGAAAAAGTCTAAGAAGTTGCTTTAGCAGTAGGGAATTACCTCAGCAATGGCAAACTCTCTAAGTCTTAAAATTCAGGTGTGACATACATGGAGATCCCCTGGAATATCTACTGGTGTAAGATGATCTGGCCAATGATACTTTTATGCTTTCTAGGAATCTTCAGGTCCTAGATAGAACTTTTTTTTTGAGAGAATGAATGCTTTGGCATATTGATCCCATTCTCAGTGAAAGCCTTCAGAGCTCCTTCTTGTGTGCAGTTACTGCAGATACATGAAATTGTACAAGGGTTTTCATGCATGATTGGCTTTTATCTGGAAATCTGTGACATCCTACTGCAGCTTACATGCAGGAAGTTGATGTTCCCTATATGTGTCACATTTATTGTGTGACATAGAAAGGGGTGCCCTTGCAAAGTCATAGCTTTGAGCAGACAGGCCCTTCTACCTGCATAAAACCTCAGAGATGTTGTCTTTTCACCCTGATCAGAATGGAAAACCGAGCCTTAACTGACAAGAACATAAAGGAAAAATATTCTTCCAGAGCTCTCTTTCAGTGATGTCTAAAGGATCATGTTCTGAACATTAACTTGACGTTTCAATTTAACAATAACTGAAATATAAATGATGACATCGGAAAAAGAACGGCACACTGTCATTCCTGGTGCTACTCAAACCCTATCCAGAGGGACTAAAGTGACTTAAAACCAGTGATGAGAAATGCAAAACCTAGAAGCCATTTAATATATCTGGTATTCAAAAAATTTACTGTCCTTGATTTTTAGTAGTTTTCCTGTATGGGCCTAAAAGCCCACTTAGTGTTTCAGTTAGACACAATTAATTAGCAATATAGTTTCTACTGATCTGAGGAGCAAGACTTGTAAGTGAATGCAAATAATTAAACGATGCTAGCAAGAATTAAGACAAGCATTGCAGTGCCTGAGCTTGGAGCTTGAAATTAGAAGCACAAGAAAATCTCAGTAAGTTACACACCAGGAGAGATGCACAGCTGGGAACACAATATAGAGTTTTTGACATCCCTTTCACACCAGCTCTTTGCCAGTAAATCATAATTTCCTTTAGAAGGAAGGAGTACAACTCATGGCTTTACTTTGAAAGAATTTAACGACCAGTAATTCTTTAACGCCTGGAATGAGGTATTAGTGTTGAAATGAAATCTTAATAGAATTAGTTAGAGAGAATAATGAGAGTATACCGAATGATGTGAGTGAAGATAATTATCAGAAACACTAAAAAACCCCAAACCAACCAACCTGCCCCCACTCCCCCCAACACCACATCCCCACACCTCCCCCAAATATGTCTCTTGGACCAGGTAAGAAATCATAAGGCCAATGGATACAAGAACAATTTGATAGAGTGAAAGGTTAAGCAGTACTTGAAACCTTAAGAAGAAATCTGAACAGGCAAGACACTCCTTAAAATTTATCAGGATGGATTATTTTGTAATATTCATTTCAGAATTCCTCCCACCTTCCACTGAGCACTCCTTTATGCTTTCAAAGCCTTCATTTCCTTTAGCCCTATCCAGGACCATCACCTGCCTGACAGCGATCAGATTATGCTAATGGTGCTCCAGAAGTCTAACTGAAGTTTTAACCTGTTGTGATGTAAAACAACCTTTCTTTTCAAGCATTTCAAGATCCAGTCTGATGCTTTTTTCTGCACAGCTTGTCATGCAACCTGATACTTCATATGCATATGCAACCTGCCAGTCTGATTTAATTGCATAACTCAGTTTGCCTGCAGTTTATCCAAGATCAGACCTCACATGAAATCAAACACTGCAGCATTTTGTAGAAGTGTATTTGTGAAGTCTATCACTCCTGCTCCCGGAACCCTTTCCCTCCAAAAATTGTTTTTGGGGGACACTATGACCTTGCCACCCCTAGATTTGGTATCTAACTTGAGGTGGCAGTCCTAACATTTGCTTGATTTTAGCTGATCATTTACAGATCATTGATCATTTACAGATGATCCATCACTGGCAAATAAAATTTTTAATTATACAATGCATTTCTTAATCAAACAAAAAAAAAAAAAAGAGGAAAAAAGAAAACAAAGAATCTCTTTTATGCACACTTAAAACCATTCCTTCCCTGATCAGAATGTAACAAATTTATGATACTCCTTTTTAAATGCAGGTGCTTGGTGAATCCATTTGGACAACTCTGAAACCTTCTGCTCTACCACTTTCACATTACTGTTAATCTGTTCAATGTCTAAACCAACCCTAAAGAACAGTTGAAGAGGAAGTGATGTAACTTAGTTGATTCTTTTGGAGCTGCTTCTGAGCACATGCCATTAACACTCTATACATGAACGATGGGAAAACAGTCATGGTATGTCATTAAAGGCTGGTGATGAGCACACTGGCAGCATATTTCTCTCATTCATTACTGCTCACACACAATATACCTGATCCAGCTATATTCTTCTCTTATTCCATACATGCCTACTCTTTTTTCTTTTTCCCTAGTCATCCAGCAGGTCTTTACTTATCAAGCTCCCTGTTTACAAAGTAAATGGCACATACTGGGAGCCAGCTACGTGCTGTTCATCCAGCTGCTGAGTGCATTTAGTGTGCAACAGGCTTTCACTCCACCTCACAAAGCTCTGCTTAGAGCTTTAGCACCCAATCCTCCCAGCTGAAGATGTTGCAAAACTTACAGCACTTTTGAATTAATACAAGAGATGGTCCCATATATCATTACTACATCTGATAGCATGTTTCCCACTCGTGAACCAATTTCCTGCAAGAGTATTTTATGCCCACAACAGATTTTAATCTAAAAGTATGAGGCTGTATTTCCATGTTTATTGCTTCTCTTTACAAACTGAAGGATTACTTCTCTGCTCTCCCTGATATTTCACAATCTATGGGACAGGACAAGCTGGTTGATTTCTTGTAACTCCTGATTTAATAAAGTAAGCAAATTTTTAATCCTTGGGTTTACACCTACATCCTGAGAGTTAAGGATTTTGGAGCAAACTCAAATACTTGTTCTGTATCTGCAACTTTCTTAAGAATTCTGTAGAATTTTATGTTTCGCCATTCCATTGTCTGGTAACATACTGTCTGCTGAGCAAGGACAACAGAAAGAAATGAAATATCTCACTATACTTACTGCCTGTCCTGGAGATGACTGGACTTTGTCTTCACAGGGAGGGAAAAGAGACTAGAGATTTTACTCCAATAAATGTAAAGCATTCCCTAAGCCTCTCCATCCACAGCAGTGCCACAGAAGACTACTGAGACAACATTTTATGGAGAAGGAGGTCTAAAACGTGGAGGATGTTTACATGACACTGCTACCAGGAACTGACCATGAAACAGGGCACTTTTGGGAAAAAGCTTGTCATGAAAACTGCGTAGAATTCCTGCCTCTCACTGCCAGTAGTGGCTTAGTGGATTCCCCTGAGATGATTTACAAACAAAGGGCACCAAAGTGTGCAAAGGACATGGTTATGTAATTGTGAGGCAATTTCTACAGAAATAAGATTATAGTAGTAGTAAATGGTTTCCTTTTCCCCCCCCTCACATCAGACAATAGAACATCAATTATCACAGAATTAAGAGAGTTAACTTCTTTCCTGTTGCTTTTACGTCAGTTTTGACAGGAACTAATCACAGGTAGTTAGCTCAGATGTGATACTAATATTCTTTGTGTATCTGCTGGAGAGAAACTGCACATTGAACTAAATAGAGTTAGTATGACAAACGTAATAGAATTAGTATGATAAACATATCTGAGATACTAAATATCCATCAAATATCTGTGTGTCTAAATAAGCTGCTTCAACACTGCAAGCCAAGTTTAGACCCATGCATTTTGCTGTGTTAAATATGCACATTATTCAAACCAGGGCAACTGATCTGTAGATTAGAATTATTTGTACAGGTAACTGAAACAAATTAAATGCTCCCCATTACAAACTCATACTTATGCTCAACATGCTAAATATTTAATCATTCGGCTGGGGTAGAGTTACATACTTACTTGGATAAAATGCTAGAAATCTGATGCAACTGTTTGTGAATACTTACTACATTTCTCCTGGTCAAAGATTACAGATCAGCATTAATTTTCAAGACCTAATTTAGATGATTGAGGTTACCTTTAATTTTTGCACTAGTGTATTCTCTGTATAATATAACGTTTTGCCATGAACATCTTATGTTATGGCAAGAAATTATATTATGTGTGGAAAGATTTTTAAATTATGTGAAAAAACAATGTGAACGTACCTACATGGAGAATATTTTAGCACTCCAAGAAGTAAAAAAATCATTATGATTACAGAGCAGTTAGCAGAACTGCTTGAAGATTATCTCTCAAGTAGATTTCTAGGACAGAAAACAACAAGTAGCTTACTAAAAATTCATATTTAAATATGAACTGTCTTCTAGATGCCAGACTTTTATTACAAGGTAAGGCTAATACAGTCCAGGCTTGTAGACCTGTGAGTTTTCTATGTAAATAATTCTCATAGTTCTTAGAAAAGAGTCAGAAACTCTTTTATTTCTTCCACAAAGAACAAACAAAAAACCCCCAAACAACAACAAAAAAACCCCCCAAGTTCCCCATCAAGTTCAGAAACGGAATGTTCTGAATAAAAATACTCTGTCAAACTCACAGGACTTCAAACACAATCTAATTGCAAAAATTGACTGATTGAACTAAGAAATAGTTAGGGATAGAAATTAATGCATCTGCTATAAATGAGATGTAATTTTATTTTTAGGTGATGCAAAAAGCAGAAAGAATAACACTGCTATAGGAGATACAGGAGACTTTAATTTACATACAAATCCTGACTTAATGAGTGACACACATTTTAATGCAGATAAATGTAAAAGAATTAGATAGGACCAATGAATAGATATTTGCTGATAAGAAGGAAACAGATGTGAGGGCAGGGAAAGTAAAAATAGACACAACTTCTGTTCAAGATACATCTAAAGCGGCCAAAGTAATTTGGGAAAACATCACTGTGTAATGAGGGTGGATTCCAGCAAAGAAATGCCCAAATTGCTTCTTACATAATGAGCATAAGCAGCAGCCTAATTTTATCCTTTTTTGGATCTCCCTTGATACTACCCTTTTTCTGAAGTATACCACAAACAGACTCGAGATACAAATATATTTCAAAATGTTCAGGAAGAAAAACAGGAGCTGTGCAAGGAATCCTTTACAGCAAAAGCAAAGCTGTTACTTAAGGCCTGAATTCTGAAGACACACAGTACTTAACTTTTGCTTTAATCCCAGTCATTTCAATGCCTCGACTTGTTGAATCTTTCCCTTCATTGCTGTCACTCAGTTGCCCTTGTGACTCACCTTGCATTTACCAGCTGAGTTCTGTAAAGGCTGTTTAACAAAACCCCATGTATTGTAAAAGTACAGTCCTGGAAGCCATTTCTTAGCTGTCTGGAGGGCGGTCAGAGAATCTCCAGTTTCTACACATTCTCACACAAGAAACAGCAAGAGAATCAATTTGTTTCCGTAAAGGTAAGATTTGGAACATTTAGGATTTGACACATAATGTGTCACTGAAAGAAAAGGACTCCAAACAGAGCTGTCCATTAGGGAAGTTAATACCAAAGCAAATGTCATAAGCATTTCAGATTTGCTTAGGAAGCAAGGGGAGTGATGGCTAGGATCTGCTGTGGCACATCCTTTCTTGGAGAATGGAGGGTTATCATCTGTTTCTGGAATGCATTAAAAAGACCATAAGGGTCTTTGGTGATCAGTAAAAACCAAATAGCCTCTGAGATTTTGTAGTTTAAGTGGGTAGGCACAGAACAAGCAGAGCTAGCAGCAGACAGCATCATGAATTCTGTGCCATTATTAAACCAATGCCTGTGCCTGCTGTAGAGATTTCAACTACTGGCTTGAGGTTCCTTTTCTTGGAATCAAGATCAAAGCTCTGATTATAAAGGGGCATTAACAATTTAATGTCTTTTTTTTTTTTTTTTTTTTTGCAAGAGGGGGCGTGTTACTGTTTGTGATGTTCATCCTGCCAAAATCCAGTTTGGGCTGTTGAACACTCCCTATCCAGTGCAATCTGGTTTTGTTGCCGCCTGTTTTATTGGGGAGAACATCGTGCTGCAGGGTATGCATTTAATAGTTAATATACTTAATATCAAGTGCAGCTTTTGCCATCCTCTGCATTTCACAGCCAGGTAGCCTGGTGTTGAAGGATCACAAAACTGTGAATGCTCCCTATTTTTTCATGTGGATGCCCACCAGGTGAAGAAGTCAGGTTGAGTAAGATCCCAAGCTCTTAGGACAGTCTCCCAGCAGGGTCACTCTCAATGGCCAGCTAAAGGCACACAGTGCCTTTAATGCACTCACACGGTCTGAATAAAATCTGGACTATTTTCTGAGGGCAAAGTCATCTCCACAGAGCCTATACCTGGAGCTGCTTCACTCAGCAGCACTACATGTGAATTTGGCTAATTGGCATTGAAGGAAGGTAACTGAGGAGCTCATTGCATACAGAGGAGCCAAAGCAGAGTGCTGATGCCCAGCAGGAGCAGCACCACACTGAAATCTGGGGCTTCAGCAGATTCTCAAGTAGAGGGGGATACCATATCCACCTCCTCTCATCCAGCAGCTCTCTGGTTTGAGTTGACAGTCAGCAGCTGTCCCTGTAACAGTTAATTTTTGACTGAGAAGCTGCAAATGCACGAGGCTATGGATGGTTTGGGGGAAATGGGTTTTCTGTATTGTGTAGATGTTACTTCCAATGTATTTGCCTCCCTCTCCAGACCAGCACGTATTTCCCCACTGTAGTGCAAAGCCTATTTCACTCCTATTCAGAAAGCAGCAACACGAATATCAAAACTCCATGCTAACAGTGTATTTGAAACCTGGGCTTTTGTGAGCAAGGAAACAACTCACATAAATGTGGAAATGTTTCTTTTCCTGTTGGGCATTCCCCCCAAGCATTTACCTATTACAGTCACTTACCTCTTTTACCAATGAGCAGCTAAAGGGTGATTAGGCAGATAACAAACATTTTGAAACCACGGATGCGTCCTTTTGCTTTACTCAGAACTCTGAGGGCATCCAGCATCCAGTTCCCAGTGAGTCTGCAAGTCAACAGGAACCCAAGAGCTGAGCTTAGCCTCCCTTTTGGCAAGAAAAGCACCATCTGGTGAACCACTCTGAAAGGCTGCAAGAAGTAAACTGGTTTGCAAACACCCTTTGTTCTCAGAAAGAATAAGCTGGAGATCCTTCCCTGCAGTGACACCAATCAGAGAGGGCCTGAGGATGGCATGAGGGACAGGATGGAAGGAAGGGATGATGTTCATGGTACAATGCCCAGGTCCATGTGCTTCCTGCACTGTTCCTAGCCAGGTTCTCAGGTACTGAAAAATGATTTATTTGAAGGTCACCCATTCTTCTGTGCTTAAATAAAGTTTTTGGTAAAGTGTTAGCGATTCACAGCAGAATTAAACCATCAGAGCCGTAGTTTTATGCCAAGAAATCATAATATGGTTACTCTGGGCCCAAGTCCAAAGTGAAAGTAGTTTGTAAAGTCTAGTTAAAATACTTGTATAGTTTAAGAATTTTTTAGTCTCTCTTCCATCCTTAAAATCTACACCCATGTCTATACACACTTTAAGCATTATCTATCTGTTTTCATGCTCTTTAATCAGCTGAATGAAAAAGCATTCCTGCAAACTGCATGTGTTCATAAGAAGTTTATGGAGGTCACTACGTTTAGTGGCACTGTGTATTATCTTATCTTGTCCTTTTCTGAAGGAATGTATTCCTGACAACGTTTCCACCTTTTGAGTTAGGAAAAAAGGGACCAGGGAAACAAACATTTGGGACAAAGCGATCAATGATCCTAAATTGGAAAAGCCTCCCCTTTAAGATGAGGCAGTGTGAGGATTTGCTGCCTTACCTGTGTTATACACTGGAAATAGTGCAGAGATCCTGAGGGATCTCTGGAGCTGAAGGCAGAGTAGCTGGGCAAATGTGGCTCTGTAGGACTGGTTGTGGTAGACTGCTCCTCATTGCTTTTGGTTGTGACTGGATGTAGGGGACAGAGAAGATGGTGCAGGCAATGGATTGTAGTTGTGGCTACTTTGGTTAAAGATTGGGAAGAGATAGGTAATTTCTGGTAAAAACTGAAAATATCTTCCAGTGGAAAAGCCATTTTCTTCCACTCACTTAGAAACCTTCTATTATCCCCACCAGCTGTTTCCCCAAGTTTACAGTTACCATCTTTATTTTATGGAGTATGTCCTTTCTCATATTAAGCCCAAATATCTGCCAATAGGAAGGTCTTGCCTGTTATGCTAAAAGAGCTGGAGCTAAATCAGTGTCATGGTCCCAGAGAGGCAGTTTCAGAGGCAGTAGAAGTGCCCTGTTGTAGCAAAGAAAATTTTGCTGACAGTTCTGCAGAAATGCAACTTCTTTAGGCTCTCAATCTCCTTCTAGCATGTCCAAAACAGAAAGAAGATAGAATAAGTATTAGCTCTGCTGCAGACTGGATGGAACTCTAGGAAGCTTGAAGCAAGTATGTTTGCAGTTTCCAAAGTTATCCTGTGCTTTTGGAAAGGACTGTTTTGGGAAAAGCTTCAAAGAAAGAGAATCCATCAGGCTTTAAAAGCTATTGATCAGTTTGGATGTTTTAGACTTTCAGCACTACAGACTAGAAAAATCTTGATGAAAGCAGTCTCCTAATTAGCCTTTGCTGTTCTCTTTCGTTCCTAAGTTGAAGTCTGCTGAAGTGTCCTCAGTCTTTGCTGCATGGGCCTTCAAAGCCCTCTGTACCTTTCAGTGGATCCAAAAGCACACATTTGGGATTGCAAGCAAGAAACAAAGAATGAAGGAAAGCCAGGAAGTCATCAATCTAGGAAAAGAGTAAAAGTTTTAACTTTGGCTCCTCCCAGCAACTGATTAAAGGCCAACACAGCAGCTGGGCTGGAAAGACTGCTTCCCTCCTGAGACCCAAGGTAAGCAAACATTGTAAATGGTCTGGGGGAGTGGCAGCAGAAAAAAGGTGGAAAATTTCTGTTAGCATGGACTTTTTTGAGATGGGCCCAAACAAAATCTGAGTAACCCTTCAGCTATGAGATATTCTAATCTTAGCACGGAACTCTGTAGCTCATGACCATTGTTAGGTGAGAATTTTATGTAGAATGTTTAAACATAAAAACTGATGTAACATAGCATATGGATGTGTTTGCCTGACAGCAAACAACAAGTGATGGCCACACACAAACATGCACATGATTTCTTTTGATGCAGGAAGCTTTTCCATTCAAAACAGTTGCCCCGAGTGATGGTTGAAGGTGAGCATTCAGCTTAGAACTGGGCACCATTACCCATGTGGGAAGTACCTGTGAGTTGGACCCAAGTGCAGTACTGAAAATACAGAATTATTGCATTTACTTTCTACGTCAGTGATTGTAAGTGGGAAAATGACCAGCTTATAGTGATGTTGAACTGAAAGGAAGCAGAGTAAGAGCACAGAAATAGCTTCACTAACATTCAGTGGTTGTGACATGTACCAGCACCATCTGGATTTAACAACAACAGATTAGCAGGATCATTTAAAAAAACCCCAAACAAACAAAACTGAAACACAACCAAAACCAAAAACCCAACTCAACACCTCCAAACCACACCCCCAAAATTATAAAGAAGAAAACTATTTTCATTGGAGAGTCTGGAAGAAGCTGTGAGTGGCTGTATTGCCAGCTTTACACAATATATATTATGTATAATTATCAAGTGACATATATATGAACTCATTTACGAGGAGCTATTAGGAGAGCTAAGGATAGAATAATTTGAATTATGATGCTAAGAGTCCACGCTAACTGTAGGTCCATATAAAGCTACTGAAAACCTACAGCTAATTACAGGCCATAAACGAAGCTGAGAGCAAGCCAGCACCACTAAGGAAAAAAAAAAACCCCAACCCCAAAAAACTCCACCACAGAATAAGTAAGAATGGGACCCTTCACTGGCAGAAAAAGTTATGATGTAAAAGGCATCAATATCACAGCACTAGCATCACACAGTAACTCCAAAACAGGCTGGATAAAGAGTACAAAGGAAAGCTGGTCCCCACAGCAGCCAGGAAAGCGAGTTACTGACGTGAGTTCATGATGTTACTGAGGTGTTCAAACCCTGACTAACCATGGCAATCCATCCTCTGCAGTACCAATAACTCACCCTGGCTGCCAAGCTGAGTGCAAAAAAACCCCATCCCAAACCAAAAACCCCAAGCCTCGGCAGGCCTAGATAGAAGATATTCTGTACAACAGGAGATATTCTGATGCTGATTATGGAACAGCTGCCCCCTGCTGAGTTCACTGTAGTTTGAGAAGAGCATAAGAACCTCACTTGCAGGGAGATGGGCTGAAGGCTGGAGGTGCCACTCTCTGCATTGATCCTTCCAGCTCTTTTCAAGAGCTGCAGCAGATGAGGGGTGAGAGAGAAGAGGAACATCAAGGTGTCAGGAAGATGCAGTGCTGACAATAAATGATTGAGTTCTATTTTAAACATCAGAGCTGCCTCTCATTGAGTTACAGCCACAGTAAACTCAAATTGGTCTTTAATGGAAACCACTGGAACGCAACATGTTGGACTGGGCCTTTTGTGAAAGTCCATTTGTTTCAACTAGAATTCAGAAGGCATTGGGTATCTGGGCTTTACTGGACTCAAAAAAAAATCTCAGCCTTAAATTTTTGCTACAGAGGTTTAAGGGAGATTTTTTCCATATTATTCAGAGTAAAGTTAAGTGGATTTCAGAGAGAAACTTCCCAGAAATCAACACTAATTATGTTGCTTTGGTAGTAAGAGATCAAAAAGTCATTACCAGATTAAACATACTTTTCATTTTTTGGAGGCTTTGCTAGATCACATGGCTCAGGTAGTTAATTTAAAAACTAGCCCCTTTGAGTTTCCCACTTTGCTGTACAGATAATGAGCATTCTGAACTCAGTTGGTCATTGTACTTTCGTAAACTCTTTGATCTCTTAACTTTTCTTGATAAAACATTATCTGTGAAACAGAGAAATGAACTAAATATTATGGAGCATTTTAATACTTAGAACAACAAAAAAACCCACAAACCCCTTATGATCATTAGTTAAGTTTGAAAATTCAGTTCCTTGAATTAAAGTTTCCTGCCTGACACTTAAAATTACTTTTACTTGTCAGCAAAAAAGTGAAATATCCATATCCATAAAGTATTGCTACTCATAAAACAAACCAAAACTATTTATATATAATAGATACAGAAAGAGACAACAGCAAAAATGAAAGCAAAGTCTGGTTACCATTGCCATTTCCAGTGGAGAGATGAATTTCAAGAAGGTATGATTATGTCTGTATTAAGAGTTGAATTATAACTACAGAGGTTCTAAATAGAGCCAGCAGGTTTGGGTTAAACTCAGATGAGAACAGCTGGGCATATGGACAGAAAGGCTGAAGGAATGGTAATGGCTACTGGCACTTGACATGACTAAGTGACAAAACAGGACGTGATTGTTGTTGTTTCCTTGCTTTAAGTCCTTTGGAGTCAAAAAGCCAGAGGGCATTTTAAAGTTTCTTTCTTTCCAAGCTCATACCTTATTCATCCTGACGTCCTAAACTCACACATCACTTGCTAAAATTCTTTAACATCTAGAGGATGACAAATGCTTTATAAGTCTGATATAAAAATTGCCCTTTTATGGCATGGCAGCAGCAGGGAGATGGGCCTGGAATTCAGTTTCAGCACAGGTCCAGCGGGGGTTGGTTGTACCCTTTTCACGAGATTAGCAGTGAATGCATTTTAAACTGCTGACAGTGGAATCCCAGGCAATTTCTTTTTCTTCACGCAGCATTTGTTAACCTCAGTTAATATTCTAAAGAAGTAACACGATCCAGGTTTATTTATGCATATAATCTGTTCCAGCAATCTGTTAAATCATACGTTTACATTTCGAGTAAAGGCCCAATTACTAAACTTTATTCACCTCTTCCAGTGCAACTTTAGCAAGAATTACTGTTGATAGTTCCTCATGATATTTTAAAATACACTACAGTTAGGTTTCACACCAGAGTAAGATCAATCTGCTGTTACTGAAGACCCACAATATTTATTGCAACCTGACTGTGAAAATTCCTGTTTATTAAATCTTTTAACCTGTAGATCAGCAGCTCATTTCTCCACATTTCTGTGTGCTTACCATTAGGTCAGCAATAAAGTGTTCTCAGAAGTGGATCAATGCTTTGGAATGCTCACAGGGATGCAACACTGTCACATAACAATGCACATACACACAGAGGATTAAAGGCAGTAATAGAGGCTTGCAGGCAGCTTTGCTCTACAACAGGGGCAGAAAGTCCCTGCAGGATCAGCAGAAGGCATTTTACTTGCACACACAGATTTCCAGAGCTTTACATATGAGGTACTCAGTGAAGTAAACAAGATTATTTATCTGCATAAAATGAGCATGCATGGAAGTCTTCAAAGCCTATGGACTCAAGTTTCTGCCTACATGATCCCCAGCAAAACATGTTGGGTTTTCCCTCCCCAGTCCCTTGCACGCTCCATTTCTCTAAAGGCCCCAAATTGGTAGCATGGAGTGTAAAATGCTGTGTGCCTTGTTCATTGGAGAGAGAAGCAGTGAAATGAACGTCACCTAGTTAGGAGTTTTCACCTTAAAAGATGAGTTTCAGTTCTCCCTGTACTCATCTTCTGACCCTAAAATTCATACTGTGTCTCAGGAAGCTTCAGAGCCTGTGCTTGAGGTGCTGCCACAATTTGTCTTGTGTTTCAGTAAAAAAAACCACCAGAATTTATTTCCCTAATGCTCTAAGACTTTCTGCTCTCATTTGAGTTTTACCTTGAAGAGTCAATAAAATGATTTGTTGTCAGTTCAGTTTCCTTGATGCTATCAGTGTCTCTACATGGAAGCAGATTTCTTCCAAAGACAAAGTGTGGGATTTTTTTTCACACAGATTCTGTTAAAGCTGTGTTACCTCACTACAGGGCCAGATAAAGAATGTCCATGTAGATATTACTGTGACTCATTTGGCAGGCAGCTATTTGTAAAAGACTCTAATTTTAGTGTGGGTTGAAACCACAGTTCAGCCAGTCTGTGAACAAAGACTCGCTTTCTCGTATTTCAGATTTTCAACTTGCAGATGCTCCCCAATAGATTGTTAATTAAGGGTTGATCATCTTTAATCTTCATATTGCAAAGGTTTTACAGTCTTGCTTTGTATAGAGCATAGCATTTAAAGAAACAGTGAGCTTGTTTTTTTTCCTCAGCTGGCTTGTCTAGATGCTTATGATGTAAATATACATCTCTGGAGAGGAGCTGGTGCTCCTCAGTTGCACTGACACTGAATCAAAAGCTGGTTGTATGCCTCAGTGTTCAGATCAGGCCACTATCTAGTGCTGAATATTTTGGTTTGGACCAAGCAGAACTAATGTGAGATAGGATAATCTGCATATGCCTTGTTGTAAAAAAAAAAAAAAGAAAGAAAAAAAAAATCAAGGCCAAAAAACCCCCAAGCCCCCCAAACAATGAGAAGATAAAGCCCAGCACATGTGATACCCTACCATGTTTCGCAGCTGCAAGGTTAAAAGAAGATCAGATCATGAGAGAACTGATACTAAGGAAACATGACTAAACATTTGTGACCATGGAGAAATTCTACTGGGAAGGGAGAAAGGGCAAGCAAAACCAGAAGAAAAGGAATCTGACTGACGAGGGTGGAAAATGAAGGAACAATTCAAGATTTCACACGTGCCAACCCACCACTTTTGACTGCTCTGTTTTTTGTAGTTCAGGCTCTGATTAAGACTTTTGCTCCTTCAGCGGGGCACTGGTAAAGATTTCTTTCACTGCTGTGTTTACTCATGTAGAATCTCTGATGTGAACCTAGAGTGCTGCTTTTACCTTCATCAGGACATTTACATGTGTGCTCTCTCCTTTTTCTATCCCCTTTTGCTCTCTGTCCTTCCCTTGACCATCAGTGCCACCCCTGAAGAACTTGAATCCCTTCCTGCTGCACAAGTGTTTTCTCTCTGAACCACGACCATGTTGCTACATCTTTTATGAGCTTCATGCCCGTAGATCACCACTAGCTGGAGTAATAGCAAGGTTCAAGCCACCTGTAGGTCAAGGAGGTCAAATACTTTTCCAAGTCCATTTCCATTACTTCACTGGAGCAGAAAGAGCCCCAAGACCTTCAAGGTAATTTCCTGCTCTGCATGAGATTCCTGGAATGTTGCTTGTGTGTGACTTCCATACTCTCTTTTGTACTGGCCCAATTTTGTCTTCGTTCTCCACTCTCTTTTATTTATTTCCCAAAAACTTGTGAATTGGAAGATTATTGACTCCAGCCTTCTAATTTCCTTACGCCAACATTAAACTGAACATCTGTGGCTCAGTTGTAATGTTAATAAATATTTGAATACAGGAAATGGGATACTGTACTGCTAGAGATAATATGTATCTTCACTCAGTTCTTTCAATAAACATCTCTTCACATCTCCTTTCCTCCCCAGTGCATCTGCTATGATAGATAACCACTCAAACTTTTGCCCTCCTACAGAGAAACTGGAAAGAGAATGGGAAACTCACTGCTCCATCTATCAAGCTTCCTTCTGGCCCAAAGCTGTGTTCACTCCCACGGGGGATCTTTAGTGGAAGCACATTTTGTGCTGCAGAACATGTGCTAGTTTGCATCTTGTTTTCATTTCTGCAGAAAGTTCACTTCCTAAACAGTAATGGGGAGAGTTTCTGTAATCTCTTGATTGGACAGGCTATATAAGGAGCCGTGTTCTCTGAGCAACATGAAAACCTGGAGGCCCAAAATCAGCACGAGGTGCATTGGCCCTCTTGAGACTCAGTGTTACCGTGCACAGTGTGTTGTGTAGACCAGCAGGATTTCCTCTGGAGACTTTGTTAGGGAAAAAATTATTGATTAACCTGCACAGAAATACGTAGCCAGTACAGTACTTCCAGCTGATTCCTGCCCCTTGCCTCAGTGCTGTCACTTCTAAAACACACAAAAAATTATACCTTACTAATGTCTAATTATTCACTGTCTCCACTACCTTTGCACCATTTGGTGCAGCCCTTTCCAGCAGCACCAATCAATAGCAATACCACAATTCAGAGTATCTGGTACTCCATCTTTCTTTCACCTTTATATTCAGCTCACTCATTTGATAAATTCTGTGGCCTGGTAGATTAATGGCTTCCTTTACTAATGCAAGAGTTTTTGCAACTTTTGTCTTGTCATCTCTAAAAGTCCGCCCAAGAATATGTTGAAAACTTGCTTTTTTCCTAGGTCTTCATTAATTAAAAAAACCAACAAAAAAAATGGCTGGGAGGATAATTACTTATTTTTAGCCAGTAGCAACTCTATAAGGTTATGCAATTGTCAGTGAAAATCATTTGACCTACATACTTTTTATTAATGATGATAAACCAAAATGAAGGAAGAAAACCTTATTATTACTATTTCACAAGATTAGTATAAAACACTGTATCTGTTTCTCTGTAACTTCATATCAAATATTATTATTTTCCAGTATGTACACTCTTCAAAAACATCCTGCATTTCAGATGTTGAGGTGTAAACAATAATAAAAGAATAAAATCTCATTTGTCTTTCTCACTTAACCAGTCTCATAACAGGTAAGTGAACACAACAGATAAAGCATAATCTGAAATGGTTAATGTCAAATCTTGTGACATGAATATGTATTAATGTGCTTTCTCATCACTTCTCTCTCATAAAGCACATAATTGTTTATCATTTGGGCTTAAATATTCCATGCCCAGTGCATGGCTGAGTTTGGATTTTTTTTTTTTAACAGTGTGTGTGTAAAGCTCTGCCAATTCTAGCTATTTACCAAGATTTATGGTAACAATTTTCTATGCCTCACATAGCAGACTGTATGTACAAAACAAAATGAGAGAATGAGAGGAACACATGTCAAGGAGGAATCCTGTGCTGTTTCAAGAGAAAAAAAAGAATCCATCCAAGCTTGGCCAAGTTAAAAGCTTTTGATAGAAGCTCATAAATGCTATTTGGACCCTCCTGCCCGAGCATCTTAGTGTCTGACAGTGGTGGAGGTTTACACTTGCTGATTGTGCCCAGCTTCCTCAGAGTTCCTAGCACTCATTGGCTTTATTGACAGCTCTTCAAACTAGAAGATGGCAAAGATGGACATTCCCAGTGGAGCTAATTTTGGATCAGGGCAGACACTGAATGCAGGAGCAGCCTGTCAATTCTTCCTAAGTTCTTGAATATTATTTTTCTGTGATAGTTGGACTCGATGATCTTAAAGGTTCTTTCCAACCTTAACAATTGTATAACATTCTATGACATCCAGGAAGAGGAGGAAAAAGATTTTTGGTTTTAAAACAGAAAGTCAGGAAGTATTTTGAAGAGGAATCGAGTGAAATGAAATTCAAGGTACTTGACTTCCAGATTTGGGAACAACCCTTGTATTAGCTAGGTCCCATACAAAAGTGTGTAGAAAATGAATCTGCAAGCTCCCCTGCCTTTTTTTTTTTTTTTTTTAAATCTTATTTCCCTGATGTTAATGACTTAAAAATGTATGTGTGACCTCCACACTCATCAAGATGAATGCAAAATGATATCTACCTTTCAACCCCAGCATCCTTTTTGCTCTGCAGGCTGACAAAGAGAGAACAGCAAAATGGGTTGTAGAGATTATTATCTTCTAAATCTTACCCTAATATCAACAATATGCAAATGAGTGTCTACCTTAATAGTTAAACATACTAATTTAATCTATCCTATCCCAAGTCAATATTTGAACTGTGGGCTTCATGGCATCTTGTAGCTTGTTGTCCTCACCTAGCACCTCTATTACAGTCCCTTTTCCAATGATTGGCCTTCCACAGCTCACCAAAATCATTGCAGGGCTATCAGTTCCATGCTGCTTTAAAATGGCAGCTATAGAAATAGAGCTGGCTCTTCATTTACTGTTCTCCTGCCCCCTGTCAAATCCCATTAAACAGAGTGAAACTGTAGAGTTTACTTCATCACAGGATCCCAGTTTTAAATCAAGAATTAAGGAGAGGAGTGGTGGGATTGCTTTAGTATATGCCCATTATTGGCACAGCTAGTGGTGGATTTGGTGGGGCATGCTACTCGCTCTAGCCCTGACTGCCTCGTAACCCCCAGTGTGCACCTAGCAGGAATCCTGCCTTTTGGGCAGCAGGCAAAAGCCCAGACTGCATCTCACCTAGGTAGGAGGAAAGGCAAAGCTGCCTGAACAGCACTGCTTTGTTTGCCACATTGTTGGTTTTTTTCCTGGCTGTATTGAACCTTGTTTTGTTTTAGCCATTGTTCAGGTCTTGGCTGTACAGGACTTCTGTTCTAGATCTCTATTTTTTCCTGTAATTTATTGGCCTTATCAGTAAAGATGGTTCCCTGTGGAACAGCTATATTTAGTTGATTTTGGATTCCGTTTCAGTCTTATAGTGACAGCTGTGCCCTCAAAAGCAGCTTGTAAGCGGTTCCATGGAAAGGCATAAAGCACTCCAGGGGCTCACCAGAAGAGGAAATGGGGCCACAAGGGTAGGACAGATAAGATCCAGAAGGGGATAAAGATAAGGTTTAACTATAGAGACCAAGCATTTCAAATAAATGAGATTATAGTAATAGGTAACATGAAGGTAGGCAAGGGGTTTTGGGAACCACGCAGCTGAGCTTTGGGTGACGTGTATTAAAGAAGAAAGCTGTGGTGCAGACAGACTATAAGAAAGCCAGGTCCATTGCTTTGTGCAAAAGAAGAAAAGTGAGATTTCCACTTTGTTAAATAGTAGTGGAACAGTTAGGAGGGGAGTGATGCCTCCTCCAGCCACCTAGAAACAGAGACTAGACAAGAGTAAGGGAATAAAGACAGGTATTTATTTGAAGGGCCTTCAAGGTACACCCTGGGGGAGCCAGAGGCTGCTTCCAAAATTGGACCCCAGGATGGACGACAGGTCACGAGTTCTTCACACTTTTATAGGTTTGGACCATTTGCATATCAGGGTTAATTCTCCAATTAAAGCCCCAGTTTAGCGATGTAACGCCCCTCAGCTTGCCCCCCTTAGAATCTTTAGTTTACACATTTTGGGCCTAAAAACAGCCTGGCTGTCCTTGAAGGCAAAGCCCGGAGAGGCTTTGTTATGTCTGCCCAGTACGAGAGAGCAGGAATTACAGGCTACAAGGAACTTCAGAGTTACACTCTGAGCAGTACAGGATTTGAAAATAGAAAAGTTAAAACCTAAGGCATCAGGAGAACAGCTCTTTAGTGAGCTGTTGCAAAAATCTCATTTAAAAATTGCTTTGTTAGCAGCATAGAATAATCCTGCTGGAAGGACAGAAACCATATTCTTGCCCTCAGACCCACACCCTTAGCTACTCCTACTCTATTTTCCCATGTTTCTTATGGCACACTGTGCTTTTTGGGAGAAGCTTCTGCAGCCTGTCTCAAACCTCAGCAGGATCAGCCTGGGCAATACCAACCATATCCATGGGCAACTTCTCTAGCACTCACTATTGGAACTCTTCCCTGCTCATACAATGGCTCTCATATAACTCTGGTGAACTTCACCATATTTAAAAGCTCTCCTGTCAAATTTGGTTAAAAGTGTCCAGCATCTCCAAAGCTTTGAAAAATGAGGCAATACAATTCTAAAAGCACTGGTTATTTTAGGTCCGTGTCTTTGCATTCTAATGAAGCGTGCAAAGGCTGTAACAAATTATGTACCTTCTGCACACCTGTTATAAATACCAAAACTGTTTGGCTGATGGTCCTTTCCTCGCAGTCTCTTTGATTTCCCCTAAAAAGATTTGAAAGCATGCTTCATGACAGGAAATCCAAAAATATTTGCTACCTTCTCTGCAAAAGCAATTTTACCTGGATTCATTTTACACTTGTGATAAAACTCTGCTAAGAGTTCTCTGATCTATCACAATTAAGAAACTTTCCAGTAATAACAGGATATTGTTTAAACATTCTGTGTCTTAATTCCCACGAATTTCTCTGAAGAAAAACCCAACCCCCCAAAAGAGTTACCCTTCAATCCCTTCTGAGGTTGGAATATATAGCTAGACAGATGGAAGGAGGGTATGTTAGAGCTGTACTTGCATTGAGGGCGCAGGTATATTTTTAAAGCAACCTGCATCACCAAAATTTTGTTTGCTTAAAGTAATTTGGTGATCTAAGTACCCCTTGTTTTATATATTGTCACTTACAGAGTTCATCCTAGTTCTCAGCAAGGAATGGCATCAAGCAGAGAGGGAATCTTTTCCAGAACTGTGGTGTGGCCACCCAGCCTTGGCCTTTTGTACTGGTCATTGGCCAATCCATCTGCATTTTGACAGGGCTCTTGGTCATCTTGGCCTATTAGAAAAAGCCACATGAGGCTGATGTGATTTGATTCATGAAGATTTGCAGCGCTCACACTTCATCTGTCAGCGTGGTCTCCGGCAAAGTTTGGGGATTTCACCAAAGAAGGGGAGGAAGCCTAACTGCACCCAAAGTGAAGGCAGAAAAGACTTGTTTCAGCAGCAAACATGCAAGAGCAGAGGTTGCTTCCTGAGTGACTGTCCTTGTGGTTAACTACTGTTGAAGAACAACTTTCAGCTGAAAGGCAGAGGCTGCAGCACGTGCTGCTTGTCACGGAGACAGTCTGGTGTGCTCCAGCCCAGCTCACCAGCAGCTGGCACACACAGCAGCCACAGGGCAGAGATTCACAGCTCAGGATGGACCCTGCTGCTCACGAGTGACCCTCAAGCCTTTGCTCCTGCTCTCAGCCCAGATGTGCAGTGCCCTGTGTGCCAGGCATCCACGCACAGTCAGGCTCCTGCCCAGCTGCTCACTGTAGCCAGCACTGAGGAGTCCAGAGCCTGGTCAGGGGTGTTTTAAGGAGCTTCTCTCTCCTTGCTGTGCTGGCACATCTGTGTGCTCAGTGCTGGAAAGTTCATGTCTGGCCCCAGTATGCAAATAGTTACTGTCCTATGTAATCCAAAAGTTCGGACACAGTTCTGTAGCTGGTTTATTCTGGCTTATATAGTTAAAAATATACAACATATTTAGATGGTGCAAAGCTAACAAAGAAAATGAAATCTTATTATCTTTCTCTATTGTTTTTCTCTTGGTTTATTCTGGCTTACATAGTTAAAAATATACAACATATTTAGATGGTGCAAAGCTAACAAAGAAAATGAAATCTTATTATCTTTCTCTATTGTTTTTCAGTGAGTGTGTTCCATTTTGCAGCACCAAAAAACCCCCAGCATTACAGTGCTTTAGCTCTGCACAATGCTGTGGCTCATCAAATGTTCCCAGCACTGTAGGTGCTCTGTGGCTCTCTATCCCCACTAAAGGGACAGTCACTTTCAGTGTGGATGGCCATAGGCTGTACAGCCCATGTTCACTCAACATTTGCTGAAGGCAATTTAATTCATCTGTACAATACCTGGTTTCAAAGACAACTTTTCACCTGAGCTGTGTCTATCAAACATTCTCAAACAGAGCAAAATAGCTTGATGGAAAAAACCAGGTAGTTCTCAGGAAGATGTTATAAAAACACACATGTAAGGACTGTACACAACTTGTACAAGATCTTTTGTTTTACTTATCAAATGGTTTACCTGTGCTTGAGAATACCCAGAACACGGACAAAAGTCTTGTAAATGCTAAGTTTAGCCTCTTCTTACAGAAGCATTTTGTCATATAGTTATTGTTTGTAAATATTCTGTTCTTCTTTCTTTCAAATTCCTCATTTCCAATGAAAGTTTTTCTCAAACAAATGTAAGCCACATCTGAGAGATTGTTTTGTTTTGCCATACGTAAGACCTTGAGATTAATTGCTTAATGCTTGGTATGGGCAAAAGTAAACCACAGAAACCTGGCAAGAATATTTGAGTCACGAATACACTTTTTCAAGCTATGTATAAATGCCAAGTAGCCCCCAAATTAGCACAGATTAAAAAGAAATCATAAATCACAGCTAACACTTAGTGAAGAACACTGACATTTCTGTTGTATAATGGATCAAAACTAGAGCATCGTCAGCTGAACTGTGCTGAAGCTCAGTGTGAATCAGCAATGTTCATCAGTGGAAACATCCAAGGAACACAGACCATGGCAGTTCCAAAGAGCTTGAGAGATTAAAGTTACTATCATGGCATGGCTCTGATCCTGTAAAACACACTGGCTACATCCCACACATGGAATTTTAGGGTTGGCTGAAAGGGAAAGTCAGTAAAGAAAGTTTGCAGGGTTAAACTTCTATCTTGATAAAGGGTTGTAGCAGCTTTATGTGAGAAGTGCCCAAGTAAAGGAGGGGAGGAATCTGTATATTTTTTTCAAAATTTAAATGTTTGCCTTGAGTACGACAGAAGTCTTACAGAGAATACAATTCGTTTTTCTCAGTTTTCCTAGGCCTCTCAATGCAATCACCCAGCTGCATTTGAAGTTGATTCTAAGATCATAAGCAAACCCTGTCCCCTAAACAAGATTGACACCTAAGCCGTACTTTATTTCTGGCTTACAGAGAATTTAATGGGCACAGCCAGAATTCATACTTTAAATTTGATTATTTTTAGTCCTTGTGGCACCATTTTCCTCTCTCCTGTTACCCAGGAGACAGCTATCTATTGTTTTCTTTTGAAGAAAACCCAAAGCTATGCAAAGCTGTACGAAGCTATGCCTCCTGGTGCTGTGTATTCCACACCTGATAACACCCATTTTTGGCTTGTTCTTCAAACATGCCATTCCTGTGCAAAAAAGGTTTGCTTCCCTCCATAACCCCAAATATTTCCTGCCTTCTTTCCTCAGCTTTTGAGGCTAGGAACATATGTAATCCCAGTCATCCACTGATATCTTACAGATTTTCCTTTGCCTTACAGAGGCTCGGTGAGCAGCAGCATCAGCAGCAGACATTGCTCTGTTCTGGCAGCCTCTCCTGATTTCAGGCACCTTCTTAATGGTGCTTTTCCTTCTGCCATCCAAGATTCTTAGCTAAAAAGCACTGCTGTGTTTAATCTCATTTTCTTAAAGATTAAACAGGGTACAGAAGTCCAACAGAGGATGCACTGAGCCTTCTCTGGTAACCCTACTGCCACTTCCTGATTTTCCAGACTCTTACCTGCTGTGATCTTGGCCAGTTGCGTAGCCAGATAAGAACATAATTATAGAAGTATCCAGATAATCTTCTGGAATCATTTAGGTTGGAAAAGACATTTAAGATTGAATTCAACCGCAAACCTAATGCTGCCAAGTCCACCAGAAGCGATGGGATGAGCAAATATCCTTTTCCAGGTGCTCTCTAGAGTGCAGCTGGTGGTGGTGATAGTGAAGATAAGGGTTACAATTTTTGCTGTACTTCTCTTCTAGTAAAACAGACATTTCATCATGGACCTCCCCAAACTCCCTGGTGTACTGTTCCCACCTGCTGTGCCACCAGAACCGACCGGAGCATGGTTGGACAACAACTGGCCGTGTTCAAACTGACTGCAAAGCTTCCTGTGTGATTATTACTGAGTGACCTTCCACCACCACACAGAGTTATCCCCTCCCTCGAAGGCCTTACAGACAAGGAGTGCAAAGCCCAACTCTCAGGTTTCCTGCTGCCCTTCCTGCCTCAGAGTGTAGGCTGGTTCAGACTGATGATTTACAGATCCATCTATTTTCAGCACGACTTCTTGCCCTTTCAGGTCATGGCACTACTTTCTCTTGCAGGGATCTTGCTTGTGTGAAGACACATTCCTGATGTCTGCTCTCAGCAGTCTTTCAGCAGCTGCCTCACCATGCACTGCTTTGTTCCAGAGTGGGCTTATCTCTGTACTCAGCAACACACTGCACTTATCTGAGACAGACCTTATCTTCTCATTTAAGTGCAGCCCATTCACATTACAGAATGCATGTTCTCTATAGCACATATCCCAAATGTGGGAGGTCTCCTATAGTCTTTCTGAGCTTGTTTGCTCAGTTTGAGGAGCTGCTGATTCCGTTTGATCTGGAAAACAGTCACAGCAACAAGATACACACAGGGCCTCCAGCACCAAGTCAAGACAGAGGACGCCCAACAGAAACTTTTGAAGGAAGTGAAAGATTTTGGCAGACTTCCACTGTCCAGTCCTATGACAAGAACTGCTCCACACAGTGATCTGACTTTAAGCACAAAAAGCCTCTTAAAGAGGCTTTGTTGAAGTGAAGAATCCTCAGAACATCTTGGTAGAGATCCGTAGATAGTGATCTTTCTTATGATCGACTCCAAAGCAATTCCCTGAACACCACTGAGTATTAAATGCAAATACTACAGAAAATAAGCTGAGAAAAGGTTATTTAGAGAGATCTGTGTGTTTCTCAACACTAGAACCAGCACAGCTGTCAGGCAAAAATGATGTGAATAAGAAACCAGTAATCCTAAAATAGGCAGTGTCTAGGCAGACATTAGACAACTGGATGAGTACGAAATATTCCTGAGCCATACCCACCCTGGGAACTGACCAGCAGATTTGCCTGGTTAATGAAGACCTATACAAAGCAAACTATACGAAGATCCATACAAAACCCCTATACACAAACTTCTGGTCTCTATACAAACAACATCTTCAAAATATACATTATAGACAAAGTTATGGTATTATTCAATCACACTATGAGCAATGCTATCAGCATTACATACAATAGTTCATATATTGCAAGTTTTTAATTAAAAATTACTAACTTTTCTTGATGCTCAGTCCTACAAGAGAAATCTGACCTTGATTTTCTGTTTACAGAACAAACCCATTACATTAAATTTGCAAAAAAGAACAGTACTGATCCCATAGAAGCCATTGGCCTGAACTAGCCAAGCATTTAGTCTTCTACTGGAATCCTGAAAGGAGGATTATGTTCCTAGCACACACCTATTAAAAGGATAATTATGCTGAAGAAATTAAACGACCCACACATGCTGCCTCAAGCTGTTGTACGGTTTTCTTGCAGTGTGCTTTAAAAGGCCATTGGCTGCGTCCACTTTTTTTCCAGATGCAGGGAAATACCTTCCTTTGAGACTGTGCCAATCTAAACTGCAGAGTTAGTCATACACCATAATGGCTTAAAATATAGAACAACTTCAAGATGAGAGCACCGAGCTCATGTTCAGGCTGGATCTGTGACCCTGCTTGTTTCAAGTCCAAGGACAACCTACAGCCAGACTCAGTTCTTATATAACGTTGTAAAACATTTCTAAGACTCTTCTCTTAATCTTTTAGCAAGAAGTGCTTCTTATCCCAGACTTATGGGGCATAGCTGGGCAGCACAGGAGAGCTGTGCCAACTGACAGTGCTTAATGAGGGCAGAGCTCTAGCTTTCCATCAAGAAAAAGCTTTTAAATAACAAGTCTCCTTCTGCTGCAGCTGGCAAGCTGAGCCTGAAACTTATCTCCCCAGCTCTCCCTCTGCAGCAGTCTGCATGTAACATTACAGGGAAAATAAAAATTAGAGCAACTTCAAAGGGGTTTGTTATTTTTTAAATTAAGACACCAACTATTGTAGCTGTTTTAATAATCAGAAACTGATACCAACAAAGGCTTTATTCTTGCTGGAGATATGCAATAAGGAAACATAGCACTAAGATTTTCAAGGTGTCCCTTTTCCTATAAAGATTTGAGTCAAAATGTCAGTTTAAACCAAACAAAAACTCCACCCCCCCCTTCTTCCCTCCCAACCTCCACACCACGAAAACCAAACCTTCTGAGACAGAAACAAAAGCCAGATGTCCCTGGAGCCTATCTGTTGTTTCTGGAGGTGGGTCAGCTGGACATTGCTTTAGTTCTGTTTCCAGTTAGCTGATATTTTTAGGCTATTCCCACTTCTTGCCTACTATTTGCTGAAAGGAACACGAAGCTGCAGTAATGTCTTATTATCTAAGTCTCCTAAAGCCCCTCAAACCCTGACAGAAAAAATGAATGGATTGAGTTCTCTTCTATACTGTCATTTGGAGTTACAAACTACTTTTTATGGTTTATATATAGTCACATTATTAATAAATAGCAAAAACCAAACATAAATTCTTTATACTTTCTGCTCATATCTAATAGTTTTCCACTTGACTCAAGGACCAGCCCTTAAGTAACACCTGCTTGTTCGTAGGAATAAGACTTCAAAACCCAGAGAGAGCAAGGGCCCAAACCCATCATTACAGCCAAGTGCAGTTTGTAATACTGTGGGTAGTTCTATTATACCACTGGTGAGGTTTGGCACAACTGAGCCTTCCAAGACAAAGGCAGACAATGAATCAAAGTCGATCCTCTGTAACAAGCCTAAAATTTTAAGAGCAAAAAGCAAATCGTTGGCCTCGAAGTGCAGCTCCTCCAGTCCCACAGCACGCAGCCCATACTCAATCTCAGCACATTGCACACCTTTTCCTGAGCCTTGGCTCAAAAAGCAGAGCAGTGCAAACACTTACCTGGCTGTCCGTGGGCTACAGAGGTCCTAGCACAGGCTGGATCCCCTTTATACGGCAGGCCTTCCACTGCTCCCTGTTCCCAATGTTCAAGTAAAGGAGAACTGTTTATGCTACTGCACTGATAAAAATCACCTCAGAGGGGCCCAGAGCTGCCCTCATAGCTCATAAATTATATAGTTTTACTCTGCTTGGCACAGGCTTGAACCCTGTTATAATTTAGGTTAAAAGACAACACAAAGTTTCTGCCTTTTCAGAGCCCTTCGGCAGTTTTGCTGCAAACCACAGGGTCTGGTCAGGCCTCTACAGGTGTTCTTAATTAGGAGAGAATCCACGTAAGGTACAAGCCTTAAAGATATATGGCTTTTAAGCACAAGCTTTCAAAACTCAGCCGTATCATACCGTCATCTTCACTGAGTTATGCTTACAAAAAGCACAGATAAAATAGTGTTTAATCAGAACTGCTGCTTCCCTTTGCAAGCAAAAGATAATGAAATAGCTATCCTGCAGTATGAAAGCATTGAGTTATCTCATCCAATTGTGAGTGTGTGGTTGATTCACCTTCCTGTCTTTGACTGGCTCTAACACTTGGATTTAAAAAGTACTTCTGTCCTTAGAGGTAAGAGTTGTGTATAAAAACCAGCATGGAGACTTCTTGCAGAATGTGATTATTTTTGGGAACAAATCACCTGGTCTCTTAGTCACATTTTCAAGAGAAGACTGAATGACTTTGAAAAGTAAAGACTTCAGAGAGACAGTGTGAAATAATGCATGGAAATAAATATGCAGCTGTGGCTTGGATGGTCGTTAATGACGCACAGCCTGTGAGGATGTACAGGAGTAACATTCTTCATTTTGAAAGAGTCAGAGGGAAAAAAGGCACAAGCAATTATGCCACACAGTGCCATGAAATAGATTAGATCCTTTCTTAATGCTGGATAAAATGAGAGAGGTTTACAAAAGCATTGTCACTGTCATACCCCAAAGGATTCTCCAGAACAAGAGCCCTTCCTTTCCAAGCACCAAATTTCCAGAGCAATCTAGCAAGGAGTCTATCATATAAAGCAACTAGAAGGACTGAGACCACAGACATTTGTCTTTTCAAAGGTTATAAAGTGTTGTCAGTGGAGCATTTTCCTGCTCCCGGAATTATGAACAGCAGAGCTGTTCTGTGGCTGAGTTGGTTGGACCTTAATTTTGGTTTGTTGGGGGAGTGAGGATCATTTATGGCCTGTGGAAATTCCCTACCAGGTTCTCTGCAGTGAGACTCTGCTCCTGGGGGTTCCTGCTGCGAACCACTCTGAAGATGTTGCACTGTTTCAGGACTCTTCAGATCTCCAAATGCAGAAAAATTTCAGGAAGATTTCAGGATTGAAGGGGCCAGATCAGGATTCCACCTGTGCAAAAGCATCATAAGCCTGTTATAAATGGCTCTAGGTTTATGGTACTATATTTTGGGTGCTGTTGTAGTACTTGGGGCATCTCTGAAAGTTCAGGGATAACATAAGGCCTCTGTCTTTCTTAAGTATTGGACTGTGCCATCTAAATAAACTTTTGAGAGTCACGAAGGAAGAAGGAATATTCATGCTCCTTTTGAACCCAATTTAGCTGTTATTCTGAACCATGTCATGTAACCGTCCCCATTCTCCATCAACTTTTATAGAAAACCTAAGACCATGAGCTTTTACACTTGGGCTTCTCATCAAGATGTCTGAAGTATGTGAATAACTTTATAGGATCAACAACTGAGCTGTGGGGAAATTTGGACCACCTGATAAGGTCCCAAAATAAAGTTATTTTACAGCAATTTCTGTAGTGGATTCAGCAGGCCTAAACACGAAGTGCATTCATAAGCAAAGTCTTCCCAGAGAGAATCTCTAGGTTAGATTTTGATTGAATTCATCTTAGTTAATTTTCATATCGATTTAAGAAGGGTGGTTTTAATGTTTCTGTACTCCCACATATCCATGGCTATTTTCAGAACTACCCAGGATACATTTTCACTGATTACAGTGCCCAAACAGGAGCCTGCCTTGATACTAATGCAGAGCAGCTGTTTTTCGGGACCTTAACCACACATTGCTACAACAGCAGCCTGAACTGCAGATGCCCTGTGGCACATGCAGGAAGGGATGTTTTGATTTCCTGATCCTGGCCAGTGGATGTTGTAAAACAGAATATATGCCTGTCTTGGGGTGACTTTATGATGTGTATCCCCCATCATCGCTCTTTGCCCGGATATGATTCCTGTGCCTTTCTGTGCCTTTAAACTGAGCCCAAGAGAGGGAAGAGAAAGAAAAAAAAGGCCAGACGAACTTTTTCCAAGCAGTCTGTGCTCCAAGGTCACCACTCCTCTGCGTCTCTCTGGTGTGGGGAGAAGTGTGGAGGAAGCACCCTTCCTGCTTTCCAGCCAGCTTCTTCGGCTCCGTTTCTTCAGGGAGAGACGGAGAGTTAAACCTTGGTTTTTTGGGGACTTTGGGTTCTTTTTTTCTTCTCTTCTGGACTGGTTCAGAACATCAGAACATCAGAACCTCACCGGGGGACCTTCCCCCGGCCTGGAGGGGAGCCCCACGCCGACCCAGCTCCGAGGAGGAGAGAGACCACACTCACAGAAGGACTCTCAAATCTTTCAGGTTTTCTCTCCACAGCGAGAGATTTCATTATTTAGCATTATTATTCTTTTCCTGTGTGTTTGTTAAATAAATAGTTTTCATTCTCTCTTTCACATTCCTCCGAGGAATATTTCTTTCCCGAACCTGGGTGGGGGAGGAGCGGCTATAACCTGCCTTCCTTTGAGGAGACGTTCCTTTTGGACGTTTCCCTGAATTTGGCCCAAACCAGCTCAGTGGCCTATAAAACGAGCAGCATGCCCCTCAGACTGTGCTGCAGTAGGTGGGTTTCAGCAGCAGATGCTCAGACCTGCACACAGGATGCATTTGGCCATGATTATAAAGCCCCAGTGTGGGTTCAGGGAAGGTGAGAATGAATCAGTGCACATCCCAGTTGGTGTCCCATAAGATCAATGGTGTAACATAATAATATTTTTATTCGGTAGGTGTTGTTTCTGAGGGTTTCTAAATGCTTGCTGAACCTTCTTCCCCATCTTTTATTCCAGAAACCTTCAGCACTCTCAGCCTCCAGTTTAACAGGTCCTTATATCACCCCTGAATGGACTTTCTGGCTTAGTGCTGGTCAGTGTCACCAGCTGAATTAGGAGCCTTCATTTGGGGGTGGAACTGCTTACCACTGCCTCTTCTGGAAGCGTATTTTTAGTTCTGGATGTCTAGAAAGTCCTCAGCATCACCTCAGAAATGTGCCAAATCGACATTAATTTCCGAAAACTTCTAAGATGAGAAGCAATTATTTCAAATAAGATTCTTGGCGGAGAGAAACTGATGTTATCATTTAAAAAAAAATCTGGCAAAGCCACAGTGGTAATGATATGAAAAGTAAATAAGCACAGGAGATAATACAAAGATGCTGAGTTGGGCAGGAAATTATTTCTAATATGAAGTCAGTCTCTCTTTTATAATACTCCTTCCACCAAAATGGATGCATTTAAATTGCTGTTTAGGTGCCCTTATTCATTGCTGTTTACAGAATATTAGTTTAAATGCAGAGTTCGTTTAATTCAGGCTAGGTCAGTAATTGTGGTAATGAACAAGGTGTAGCCTCAACCATTTGCCTTAAGATGAATAAATGCTCATATACAAAATAAAACTACTTTCTTTTTGTGATTTCATAGAGGCATAAAAAAAAAAAAAATCCTGACCCTGAGCAGGCTCAAGTGAAAAGTTAGATTACATGAAAGCTTAATTTAAAGTCATGAAAGTTCTTTGTGCAATATAAAATTTGTGACTGCTATGAAACAAGACCTTGTTTAATACCCACACACTTCAATTCTCAGCAATAAAAATTTCAGATGAAGCAAATTAATTATTATTTGATTAACTGGTAAAATGTGGTGTTATAAATAATTCAGATAATTTCTTTTTCCCAGTAAATTCTTGATAGAGAAAAGTTACTTTAGTATCAATTGTCTATAAATAGTTTTGATTAGGGCCTCCATATTTCCAGTCAGTGGTTCTACTTTGAATTGCTGTACAATGAATAAGTATGATTTTAAACTTGTGGTGAGAATGTCACATATATAAACAATTGTTTAATTCACAACATAGACAATGAAGCTGGCTAGGGGTGTCATAGTTCACCTTTGTAAAGTGGTTAACTTGCTCTTCTTGCCTTCACAAACAGAGGAATGGCTGCTTGATTTAATTTTTTTTAATAAATATCTTCAGCACATTTTGGTAATATAACCCAAAGCTAAAGAATTCTTCTTTAAATCTGCTAACTTATAATATAATACAATCCAATTACATCCATTCTCAAAGGGCTCGATTCAAAGCTTTCAAACTAATGCCAATCAGTTTCTTCATTATTTCTTAATAAATCACAGCGTGATCAGTGAGGTCTGTGAGACACTCCTGTGTCTTCTGCATCCTCTGTAGAGCGTGCATTGGAAGCCAGGTCGATGTCTAATTTGGGGCACGGCGTGACAAGTTAATGCAGACGAGAAAACCACAGCAATGAAACTCAACCGTTGTATGAAAAAGGTGGGAGTGGATTTAGAAGTGTAGTTTTTTAAAAGAACTTCCATTTAGGGGCAGGGGAGCCAGTGTGCTCACTGACTGACTCGAACACTGGCAGAGAATCTGACAGGGCTGCCTGGCCATGGGCAATGAGAGAAAGGCCTCCCAAAACGGTTCTTCAGATCCCTCACCGAGGAAGTGATATGTTTATTTCTGAAAGAGTATGCTATATTTGCAATTGTAATAAAGTTTGTTCGGTTTTGTAAAAGAGAAAAAAAACCATTCAAATTAGGGCCTTGTCCAGTGAGGCTGGAGATCTCTTTTCTGGTTTTAGCAGTCACACATACTTTAAAGGTGCACAAGTAAACCAGCAAAATCCCGTTGCTCCTCCTTTTACCCGTATCCCGGATTTTTCTTTCTTTTTCTATTAAATTTTAGTTAACCGATTTTAATTAATTTCCTTATTAATAAAGACTTAATTTTTATATAAAAATAGAAGCTGTCTTCTGTTTTTGACACCTCACCAAGGAAGTGATATGTTTATTTCTGAAAGAGTATGCTATATTTGCAATTGTAATAAAGTTTGTTCGGTTTTGTAAAAGAGAAAAAAAACCATTCAAATTAGGGCCTTGTCCAGTGAGGCTGGAGATCTCTTTTCTGGTTTTAGCAGTCACACATACTTTAAAGGTGCACAAGTAAACCAGCAAAATATTTATTACCTGTGCCAATCTCTCAGCTATAAAATAAGTTTAGTAGTGCAGGCAGAGCAGCAAAATGTCACATTATCAGTATCTATTTTATGGTGATGGTGAAAAGAAACAGGAAGCAAAATGAACTGTGATATGCAAGTAAAGACTGAGAGAATGTCACTGGGGACACTACAGTGGAAAAGGACAAGCATTTGGAGAAAAGAATATGAAGGAAGAGAAATACAAAGCAAAAAGGAGCAAGAAGCAGATGGGAAGCGACCTGGTACTTTGATATGGATACTAATTTAGAGTAAAAGTAAGCAATATTAAGTTGTGTATTAAATACACAACTGTAATGCAAAGGAATACTCTCACAAAACTTGTTTTGTCCCGATGTCTGTGCTAGTGAGTCCCCTAAAATGTAGTTAAGTTATATGTCCATTTTAAGGTCAGAAGGCCTCTCCTAGTCTGGCTTCTCTTCCATATACAGTGTGCATCTCATCCAGCGTTCACTGTGTGGAGCACAGTAACTGTGCAAAAGGAAATACCTGGAATTTTTTAAGAATCTACATTTCTCCCATATTCTCTGCACTTTCTTTGAATAGCTAAAGCTTCAATTTATTGAAGGCACTAAGTATAGGTTCTTCTTTCATGTGGGTAGAGATCAGTCAACGTGTCCTTAGAAGAGTTGCCAAGAACTAAACTGACTTTGAGACTGACTTGCTACAGTTTTCAGTTTAAGCTCAAAACCTTTGTAGATGTTATTTTCTTCATTTTACACAAGCATTCAGTGATAACCTGTGAATCCAATTACAACGTCTTACTCAGAGGTTTTCGGTTTTCTTAATTTCTTTACAACCAACAAAAACGTTCCCTTAAAAATGTAAAATACCTTTTAATTTATGAATCCATTTGAAGAGATTCCATCATTCCACTTACTACCCGTGTGTTAAATTAGTACTTTTCAATTCATAGACTTCACCAATGAGCCTCAAGGACTTTGTTCCTTCCCTGCACATAATAGGACTTCCTACCTGCCTTTCTATCCTAAATAGAAGAGTGAAATCATTGCCAGTGTTTAGGCTGGAGGCAGTTTTTGGCCTCAAGTTTTATTCTCACAGTTCTTTCTCCCCCCAGTGCAGAGGCAGTGATTATGCCTGTGGTGATCTGACGTGTTGGTGCCTGTGAGTGCAGGAACCTCTCCTTGCCAGGGAGGCTCTGCCTGGGCACCAAGTACAGGAGTGTTGATCACACCGTGAGCTGAGACTGAACCCGGTACCACAGGGAGGTGTTTCTCCTCCTGCATAACCACCTGGAACAAAGGTGTTCCCATCATCCATGGATTTTATCATTATTTAACCCCCAGGCTTCTTAAAGCTGGAAGCAGAGAATTCACGAGCGGGTGACAGTACTGTGTCCTCAGTCTACTTTGGGACACAGAACCAAGTTTTGAGGTTTGAAAATGAACCTTCCCTCAAGTTTACTTTCTGTTTAATAAATGTTGCTCTTACTCCTTTTGCTACTTCAGCTGTAGAAGCCAGAGTAGTTGACTTCCTGTAGTCTACTTGGAATTATGATATTGCCCCCCTAAAACTAATTTATATTGGTTAAAATTATAGAAGCCAATGGATTGCTTGTCACCAGACATTCAACTTTTGACATGTTTGCATTTACACCCGTCTCTGATATTCTGACTTACAATATTACAGTTCAGTTGGAGTTAAGAGTAGTTTATTAGTTGAATCCTACTCCAGTTTGGTGGATCATAATAAAGGGAAAAATACCCATCTGCATTTAGAAATGCAATATAGAACTTCTGCTTACATTCCAATGAGGATGGTGAAGAACACTCAGGACTAAAAGGATCAAGTAGAAGGCTACAAATCCTGAGAACTTACTAGATTTTTATTTCTAAGGTCTTACAAGCTAAGAGGGGATCCAAATGCTCCGCTGACTTCAAGGGGCATGCATTAAGTGTTCAGCAGATATTCTGTTCAGAGCACTTCCTTGTGTAAACGGATTCTTTTGTTTGTAAAATTTTTCAGCTATTAGGTGAATCTTTATAATCTGCCCTCTCTAGTGCAGAAACTTGTGTTGGAACTTGCATTCATTCTCATATTCAAAATGATGTAATGAGAAAAAAGCTAATGTGCTTAGTTTTTTTTAAGGAACCAACACGGCAAGTCTTGGAACACAAATTTTGGTAATTAACATGTTTGCTGACAAAAGCTACTTGTGTGTTGATGGCAAGCTGCTTCCATATGGTATTTTACGTGCAGATGAAACTTCATGTAGGTACCTTCGGAGCTGAAACATGTCTGATACCAAGCACCTTTCCTATCTTTTGGTAAAGTGCCTGAAGAGAAATTGCTTGGGTATAGATACCGACCTTCAAGGGTAAATCTCAACTACAAGGATAATTTATACCCTCTTTTACGAGACTGTGTTGTGAGTCGTTGCTTCTATTGCAGGGTAATGTGATGGAGCACAATGCTGCTGCTGCTGAAGCTGAGCTATCCCTTAGGTGTCTGTTGAATCCATTAGGCTCTGAAAATTGCAGCTCACTGATTATTGACTTACTCTGCAACAGTTTAGTGTGTGTATGTGTATGTGTAACTTTTGCTATCGAAAAGCTCTGGTGATTCCACATTAGAAAGTAATTTTCCATATGGCTTACTGGGAATTTAGGCACATAAACAGATACTCAGCAGTGATATTTGATGTAGTTTATTGAACAGGTTTCGGATTAGGGACATAATTTTCAGAGCTTTGTCAGTTTCTGTCTGAACATAGTGTTTATGTGCCTGGAAATTTGACTTTTCCTCTTGTATTTTATTTTCCTTTGTTCTCCATTTTGATGATAAAAGGTAAATGCAAAGGTAGAATTGTGCTGATGCAGTGGAAACATACCTCATTGCAGTTTATAGACAGAACCTCTGCAAGAAATAATGTTTATGTGATCATCTCATCTTGCCACAGATGTTTTAGATTAAGCTTCTTCCTACACAGTCTGCACAAAATACATGAGCAGATAGTATAATATGTTGCATAGAAAATTGATATGGAATAGAAGCTGATGTGAAATTACAATGAGCAATTTAAGTGCAGACATGGCAATATCCAGTTGTTTGCACTTAAATGTTTATGAGCGGAAGAGTAACTGGAAACAGCAAGGACCTGCTCTGTAACCAGGTCTGCTGGGTGTCCTAGGTGGGTATAAATATAAATAGCAACATATGGGGTATGGATTCATTTGTGCTCTAAACAGTTTTGCAACATCTTTCTTTTGATAGAAGGAAAACAACCGAGCACAGCAAGCTTATGGTACTGCACAAATCTGTCACAGCCAAGGAAAACACAGCCCGACTCTCATCTGCTCTAAGCCTCCTCCAAAATGAGAGGGGGAGGGCTTGCTTTGGATTTGCAGCCATGCACATCCCATCCAACATCCCCAGGGAAGCACAGGCCTGCAGGATTGCATCTCTAGGGAGCTCTGAGCCTGTGCTGGAGCCACCCCTCAGGACAGGATCCATCTGGGGCACCGAATGCCTCCTGAGCTGGCACCTGGCTGGCCAGGGGCAGTGGCACTGTGACAGGACCTCTGGGGCACAGCCTGCCATGTCACACCTGGGGGGTTTGTCCTGCTTTTGGCAGCCAGGATTTGGCCTTCAAGAACTGCTTGGGTTTGAAAACTTGAGGCTTTCTTCCCTATAGATTTCCTGTTTCCTTTTCTCCCCTGCTTTTCTTTAGTTTTGGTGTCTCTTTTCTTTTTTTAGTGCTTTTAAGTAAAATTCGGCGCTTGAAGTTCATCTTTTTTTTGGTAATTGGGAGTGTTTCTCTGGTTAGTGAAGGTCATGGCTAAGGTTCCAGGATTAGGTATTGTTAAAAGCTGCTCTGCCAAGTTCCTCGTAAATAATTCCCAGCAGATTTCTCTTCTAGTGTTTATCATGCTAACATAATTTCAATTCAGAAAGACAAATGTCATTAGGCCTCAATGAATGCAGGAAAGGATCATTTAACATAACACTGATAAAACTGTAGACCAGTTTTACATGAAATACATGAAATTTCTTGTCTGAGCTATGCAAATGTCTTAAGTTTCTGCATTTATGACATTTTCTTTTAAATCTGAAGGTTTGATATGTTAATTTTATGGGTAGACAGATTTTTTTTTCTTTCAACTCAGTGTAAGGTTCCTCAAAAGAGAAATGCTCTTTTATGTAGAAATTTTGCAGCCTGATTATGAACTAACAGCATTTTTAATATATAATTCATAATAACAGAGAGAGAATTTTGAAGAGATTTGAACACTTAAGGGATAATATACCACTGTAACTTCATAATACTGTGGTAATTTGTAAAGCTTGTTGTGGGCTTAAGTTAATACCTAAGAGTCATAATATAGGCAGAGAGTCTGGCAACACAGAATCTGCATTTCAGTGACTAATATCATCCAAACTCTTCAGTGACTAGTCTCATCCAAAAAAGGTCTGTTCTTTGAAGTCGGTGGATATTGGATCAGACTTTAAAGGGAATTCGTACATAATTATATTATAAAAAGCTGAGGTTCCTTTTAAATTTTTATATGAATACCTCAATGACCAACGTCATGGATTCTTTTCGTTGTTTGTTTTGGGTTTTTTGGGGTGGGGTGGGGTGGGGCAGGGGGAGGAATAAAGGATAAAAGTATAACTAGTGGGGGAAAAGGATTTCCATCATAGGAAACATTTCAAGGTTTCTGCATCCCTTTTAGACACGAACCAGTGTAAAAAAATTTGGATTTTCAGTATCTGAAATGCAATTCTGAAAATGCTCTCGAAACATTTCAAGGTTTCTGCATCCCTTTTAGACACGAACCAGTGTAAAAAAATTTGGATTTTCAGTATCTGAAATGCAATTCTGAAAATGCTCTCAAGCTTGAAATAGCTCATTTAAGAAACTCCAATAACTTTTTTTTTTAGTTTGAATCTGTTTTAATATAAAGTATATTTCAACTTTTTATTTTACTCTATTAAATCCTAGGAGCTGGTCTGTATCAAAAGAGATATAAGCATACATTTGAAGTAGTGCTTTGTAGTTTTTCATATGACAGATCTGGCTTTATCAGTAGCAGCTTGTGCTATCACATGCTAGTTAAGCTGACACAGAGAAACATAAAGACACCTCTCATAAGAGCAAGAAGTTTTTCTGGTGTTCCTGAAATATCTCATCCTGGATACAATTTTTAGAGGAGCCATACAATTGGCACTGCTCCTTTACCTCTTTAGACAGGATACCTCATCTCCCATGAAGCAGCCTGTAAAAGCCTGTGAGTATTATGGGCCAGGATGCAGATGCTGCTCTTTCATGGAAAGATTTATGCTGGCAGAACTGACTTGGATACCTTTGAAGAAAAGCAGCTGGAAAAACAAAGCCTCTAGGTGAATTCTTGAATTTCTTCCAGAGACAAAGTGACCCAGACTGATAATCCGTGCATTCCTACAGTGGCAGGAAAATGCATACATATATCCCAGCAGTAATTCCCTCTCCCAGCTTTACATATTTTTTCCTTCTATTCAGACTCATAGGTGATACTGTTAAACAGGCACAAACCTTTGATCTTTCCCAGAGTCTAAAGGTTTCAAACTGTAAATCCTAAGAATGCTGCAAAAGTCATTAAATACGATACTGAAGAGGTTCTGCAAATCAAAAGATTTTGAGGTTCTACTTTAATGACTTCTCAAGCTGTTATCACTCACACATTATCCTTTTCAATTGTCCTTCCGATTGCCTGTGAAAATTCAAATTCAGAACGGGTATTTTCGGCCTCACCCATCTTTAACTGTTCCCCATGTAATATCTATGCAAAGTATTAATTACTAAATTGGACTTGCAAACATTTAAAAAATGGTTTCCTTCTCTCTTTGAAAGCATTTCATTCACAGCACAATTTCATTCATCAAAAGCATTGAAGCCTCTCAGGATACCTGCATATTTATTTTTTCCCTTGCCCCCCAGCTGAGACACTAAATCTTATGCTTTATTTTCTGACTTTTTGCTGCTCTGTGGAGCAGTCAGGCTGAGAATCCTCTGCAGCCCTCTGGGATTAAGGAAGATGGCATGAAAAAGAAGCTGCAGAAGGAACACCTGTGCAACTAGCAGGAGGAAATATTGTTTTGGGAACAGAAGAATTAATTACTGGATGTTGTGGCTGTGTGGAAAATTAGGTCACCCTAATTTTTTATACTATTTTAAGACCAGGTAACTAATCACAGACCAGTAGTGAAATAAGGTCAGAGAGTTTTTGTGGGGCTGTTAGACAAGTCATAGTCACTTGTACAAGTGGGAGAGCTCCCAGGATGTGTGAGCTCAGCAAGGAGGAGCTCAGCAAGGTTTTTGCTGGATATCCTACTGGATAAACACTTCATTTTGTGTATTTTCTGATTAATAAAAAAATCTCATCCCGTTGACTTCCAAAACCAACTGGATCAGGTAGTCCTGTGCTCCTCAGACCACGAGCAGAGCCTCTCCTTGTTCCTCTCCAATGGAAATTCTCCAGGAAATGTCTGATGTAAATCATGCCAAGGTGCCACCAGGCTGAATTTCTTGCTAGAATTTTAGTATTTCTCTGGATTTGACCTGTTCCTTACAATGGTAATTATTTTGGTTGTGCAAAACCTCTGTCCTACCTTTTCTCCTTGCCATACAGAAGTTTGAACACTACTGTATCTTACTGGATGATTTTATCATTTTCTTTTTTTCCTTTTCTTTCCTTTTTTTCTTTTTTTTAGGCTGTTTTGTCAGCCAGTCAATTTTTTTTTTTAACCTCCCTTTGAAGAAGCTACTCAAAAGGGCAGGAGTACATGAGCTAACTTCAGGGATGGTAAAGGAGAGGTATTTTTAGAGTAAGGGGAACACAAAAAGAACTAGTTTATTTATTATAAAATACTGTGGAGGTCCTTAGCTTTGAGGCAGGCTGATGGCATGTCTGCCACTCTCATGACAGACACTTCAAAGTGCAGAGACATTCTACAGCACTTCAAGAAATTTCGCCCCTCTGCAATTAATGCTGCAGAAGAAACACTCAAATACAAGCAGCACAGCATTGCAGAAAATCCAGGTGGGATGTTTAACAAACCTTCCAGTTTTATGAAGTAGGGGAATTCCATTAGGAGTGTGGACTGTTTACTTTAACACAATCATTCATTGGGTTAGAGAAGTAGAACTTGCTCTGTAGGTTTGTAATTGTTGAAATTAATAAGCGTGGCTCATCACCCTCTGCAGTACTATCCCAATTTACTGTGTTCTTTTATCTCAATTACTTTCTGTGTGTGTCTTATATTTCTCTATTAAACTTCAGTAATTGTAACACTATGGTAATAACATTGACATACTGAGTATTATATGATGGGCTATTTTACATTACTCTGACTGCCTTATTTACATTATAATTATTAGTGTCTATATAAATGTGATTCATTGAACTAATAAAGTTTTCAGACAACTGCCATAGCTCATTGATTTTTTTTCTGTGCAGAAATTTACCTTGCACTCTTAGTTGGATTTCCTTTCACTTTCAGGGCTGGTGTTTGGACAATAAAGGCCTTCCACTTTAGCCCCATAGAAATGATGCTTAATGCCTCATTTTATCTTGATTCCATTAGGCCAACAAAGCAAATGGGAAGTACCAAAGTTGTATTTTCTCAACTGATCTGCTCTTTTGTTCAAAAGTACTGCCAAAAGCACCCTTCTCACTCATCCTGCAGAACTGATGACCAAATGATGATTTTTTAAGGTTAAGCAGTTACCACTCTCAAATCTCGTGTAGATTCATTGTGGTCCATTAGCCATGCAATTCTCTTCTGACAGGAATTTGGGCAATGCCTTTTGAATGGCACAGTTGCTTCAGCCTTCCTCTTTCTGCAGGCTCGAATGAGTTCATGCCTCATGCACTGTGTACTCTGTGTGTCCTGCTGGGACCAAGTCTGCAGCCAGTCCTACCACGGTTTAAAAGTCAGTTAAGAATGTGGTAAAAGAAGATAAAATGTAATCCAGAAGAAGGCACTACTGATTATAACCTCATGCTGTTCAGGTCTTCTTCATTTACTGCGATTTTCACAGATCCTTCAAACTCCATCTAGCACACCACCAGCTTATAACTTTAAAAACTACACATAGTGGATTTCACGATAATAAGACTGAGATGAATAACACTTATCAAAGAAATAGGTAAAAAAGTTTAATCTATTTATGATTCTCCTCCTCTGCCCTGGTCTAGGACAAATCAGTTGTCAGCCATTTCATAGGAGATCGAGATTTCTCCCTGGTGGAATGCATTTGTTTCCAGTTGCTTTTCTTTCCAAACAACTATGATAAGAGGGATTTCACTCCATCTCTCTTGTTTCTCTGAGCATTTGTTGACAGTAAGCTGTGTACAGCACTGTGGGTTGGGATAATAGTATGTTATATTTTGTGTTGGCCCTTTGTTTTTGGCATACATTAATTTCCTTTTTCCTGAGGTGACCTTCATATTCTGGCTGTGTTGAACACGAGGGGTGTTTATTTCGGAGTCCTTCCTTGCATGCTTAGCTAAGTCCTGCTGATGCCATCAGAAACTGCAGAAGAACCACTGTGTCAGGAGATCCCAAATTGCAATTGGGTCAGAGATCTCAGTGCTGTAGTTCCAAGCTGTGTCAGAACCCACTTTTGAAGCTTTCAGTTTTCCAGTGTCTGACTTATGTTTCAGACATTTATTCCAGGTGCTGGACACACTCAGAAACTGTGACACCACTAACTGCTGGTAACACCTCTGTAAAATGTTTATCTCACTGTAATCACCAGTATTTATAAGGGATGAAGGACTATGTAATTTAAATAAGGAATAGAATTTAGAACCATCAAATGTTTATGTTACATTTCTGCTTTTTTGGGGGTTTCATACTCTGTCATTAGTGGCACGTATTCCCTGCTCTGTTTGTTGGTGCAATACACATGCAATTACACTCCCTATGGCCTTCTTCTAACTAACCATGTGGGTAGAACCTGCAAAAAGGATCTTTGCACAGGCAGTGACTGGTAAACTTCACTGTAGAAGAGATTATGCTCTGCTATAGTGATACTGAGATGCAAAGCCTGGTTATTAATGCAGACAGTTCTGAATGTGGGAACAAACAGTAAGAAAAATGGCTTTCAAGGCAATTATTTTGCAGACCAGGGAATAACTGTGGTATTCGTAGCTGATTTATCTCTGTTTCTTTTCTGTCCACAGCACATTAATGCAGTACTTCTAGTATCTTCTCAGTGGAAAGAAAAATGGACAAAATAAGAAATTAGTCAAACAGCAGCCATAGGGGACTGGAATCTAGGTCTGGAACTCTAATTATACTCTAGGCTTAAATGATTTGCATTTTTACTGAAAAGTAAATGGAGTAGATTGTGGATAAAAGGTAAAAGTCTAGACTAAATTCAAAGTAATGCAGACCCTCTTTTTCAGGCTTTGATTCAAGAATCTGTGTTGGTGGTTGTGCAAGGACCGCACAGTCATTCCCAGACTACATTGGAAAGGAATGAGAAACAATATAGCTCCTGAAATTTTAGCTTCTAGAGAGGAAAATGCCACAGATCCTCAGTCAAATCAAAGCGGAGAACCATGATTTGACCCCTTTTTGAGGTGGCCCAAAGGGATATGAGGTACAACTGTACTAATATTATGAACAGAAGACTCTTAGAAGGTCTGAAGTGTTTGAAAGGCCAGTAACCAGGGAGCTGGTAAAACCCACCACAGGATATTAATCAGATTTCCAATGCTCCTTGCTACCATCTGGCTGGAAAATAGGTAAGATTCTGATGGAAATGCTGTCTGTTCCTGAGTCTGCTGGTCCTTGAAAAAGAAGCTGTAGATTACTCAGCAATTCAACTCAAAGTTGCTCCTATTTCTCCCAGGTGATTCAGACATGGTGGAATAAATCCACCCCTCTTGCAACCAAAAAGATGTGTTGTGCAAATTGTCGTGAAGCTCTCCAGCAGAGAATGAATAAAGCAAATCTGTAGAGAAGCTAGTGCTCCCCAAGGATTTATTCTTCCCAAATTCAAAAATCCTCTTTTCAAAGTGCTATCTACTGCAATATGCAGCCCACCCATGAGTAAATATCAGGCTTTTGCACCAAGACCTGTCATTTCTGGGGTCCCAAAACCTGCTGCTTTTGAAGCTTCTCCATTAGTGTCCATCCTGAGCCATGTATCAAGAAAGGTGCACATTCCACTTCTTCACAAGCTCAGATAAGGAAATCAATTTCACTCCATGAAATACAAAACTACTGGTCTGGAAGATTAATGAATAATTCCAATCACTTTATAGCAAAAGAGTCTCAGTGATTGATCCCAAACCAGACAGAAGCCTTATCCTGCATCACAAGGCTGAGATTCTGTACAAAGGGAAAGGGAGAAGGATGTGTAATTTGTGCATGTCACAAAAGTGCTACACATCCAATATAAGTAGCAGTTTATGCAGGAAAGTCCCAGAAATAGAAACAACTGGTCTGTGGTGAAGTGGAGGATAAAAGCTGGAATGCTTATCCAGTGCAAGGATCTTACTTGCTTCACTTCCTTCGTCTTTAACAAGCACTAAACCAAGCCCTAAACCAGCGTTTACCACATTTGAGGAAGATACTTAAGTAGATTCTGTGATTATATCTGGCAATTATTTTTATCTAGAGTATTTCTCTGTGAAGATAAACTGCAATTACCTGCAAAATTTAAAATACATTGACAATGTAATTATATTGCAGATATTTCTGCAGTGTTGACGTCGTCCTTTTGAACAAAGTGATATTTCAGGACTGTTCATTTGAATGTCTATTTTAAATAAAATAATTAAGGAAATGGATGCAAAACAATAATTTAAATAAACCTTTTAGAGGAATGCCATTGGATTGTCAGCTTCATGTTTAAAAATATGCAATAAAGCCAGAACATCAGAGCAATGCAATTAAGACATGGCTTGCAAATGGAGCATCTATAAGTCATACTTCACAAAAAAATCCTAAAGAATAGCCTTTAATTTGCACTAGAAGCAAGCCTTAGCTGTTGTTTGCTGTTGTTTGCCTGTGCTAATTTGGTTAGTGTTTACTTAAGTCTGAAGTGTTCAGATCCAAATCCTAACTTCCCCACAATTGAGAGTGTTGCTTTGTTCTTGTGCTTTTCATGTATTTGCCATGTCAGTTTTTCTTTGAAGTTTCCTCCCGCTAAACTCATGCTGTGAAGACAGTTTCACCCTCTATCACCCTGTGAATCTCACAGGTAAAATTTTTGGCGTCATCTTGAAATGCCAGCAAATGCTGAGAGCATGGAAGAAAATCTTTGGATAAGAGAATGTGCTGGAGAACTCCATTCTCATGTAAAAAAGATGCTATGGGTTATTAGAGACATACCATGCCTGTAAGTCATAACTGGTAATAAACTTTTGTTTGTGTTCCTATGAAAAAGAAATTGATTCTATTATTTCTTTGTATTACTGTATCATGGGTCAGGTTTTTCTAAAGTGCTGAAAAAGCTGTGTAGACTATTCCCTGCAACCACATCAGTGCTATGATGATTCCTCACTTTCCCTGTTTTTTCCTTTTAGAGGGGAAGAGCATGCTGTGAATTATGTGCAAGAGGCATATGACAAAATTTGGCTTAGAACACGAGTGACCACGTGGATCCGATCAGATTTAGCTGGTTTAAAGACCACTCATCACTTTGAGCCATTGCTCTGATGCTGCAGCAGCTTGAATAAGTGGGAGGATGGCCAGGGAGGAGGGGAAAATAAAGGCAGTGTGGTTGATCTGACTCAAGTACACCTAAGATTAAACAAAAGTCTGGTACCTGGGAGGACACCTTAGGCCACATTTGGCCTGGAGCATGCCAGGCAGTTGAGGAACCTGATACAATCTAAAGAGCCACGCCAGGCTTCCTCCAGGTGTCCAGAGTGCTTGGAGTTCCATTTACCACAAACCGTTTTTAGCTTTAATGGCTTTAAATAACAACGTGTTTGAAATCTCAGTGGGCTGTAGTGTTTCAAAACCAAAATGCCAGAGGAAAGAGAGAAACTGGGAGGGTTCTCTTTCTATTCCTGTGCTTGTTGCTGTATCTGAGCAATTTTAGGGCTCAACTCTGAAACCTCACTGGTGCTTTGCTGAAGGATAGTTTACTTGTTGAAGGATTGCTTGTTAAATATAATCACTGATACATATCAAGAAACATTCTCATTAATTTAATGAGAAAACACAATTACACATTTAAATATTTTAGAAACTGGACTTTCCATATAGAATATCTAGCTATGTATGAAAAATTACAAGAATAAGAAGTGGTTTGGGGGCTGAACCAGTAAGTGTGAGAAGTGATGATGGGCTTCTGGTGTGTTGTCTCACATGAAACACCTGGGGTTTGCTATCCTCCTGTTGGCACAGAGTTATTATCCATAGCAACTCTTTCTGTCAGGATGTCTAATGGTAATGCATGCCAAGAAAGAGAACTTAGCAGTTATATTATGTATACTATACATAGCAGTGCTATATAACAGTGACAGAGACTCTAGAATGAAGAAGTTAAAAACAACAGAAACAAAAAAAGATTATTTTAAAATGGCTTACAAATGTCAATTACATACACATTCTGATAACTTCTTCCTTTGCTAAGGAGCTTGGATTTTACAGGCAGTATGATTTGACCTCATTTGAGAACAAAGAGAACATATTTTAGCAGATGTTAACTTGATTGTCAGCTAATAACATGGAAGGTGTTGTAATCCTAATTATATACAGCACATTATGCTGAATGTAAAGTACCTAAGCATTTTTCAGTATTGATTTCAATACCATGGTAATTAAGAACAGGTGCATATAAATTAGAAGAGAGGCACTCTAATTGTTACTAATGAAATCCTTTACAATAATAACTTTACATAATGAAATGCATAATTAAACATTAATGACCAAGATCATTAGTGGCAATTTTATTCCACTTACACACGATTTTGGCCTTAGGTGAAGCCTAATGTTTTAGTAAAGCTGTCATTCATGCTACTGCTCCTCTGTTTGCTTTACAACCGCATCATATTCTAGCCTTGAAAAGCCTTCTGGATATTGATTTCTTTTATGGATTTAAAGGAACACTGCTTTCAGATTAACAACAGAGGTGGCAAACCTAACAAATTACCCCAGGTGTTGTGATGAACCAGGAAATCTTGTGGCCAAGCATCTCCATAGAGCATTCAGCAGGAATTCCAGCCAACCAGGTAAGTCTGCATATTTTAAGATACATTTTGATTGCCTCTAGTAGCTTTAGGTAACAGTTGATACTTTTCAGCTTTCTTTTGAAGTGACTGTTGTCTCCAACAGAAACAACCCACACCCTTTTCTCTTCTGTGGCAGCCACTGAGGAAGACATTGATGAAACAGCTGTTTTTCCACAGCTACAGTCTTATCCTTCAAGCTGAAGCCTAGCCTAGCCTTGTGTTATTATTGCCTCAATACAGGATGGTTTGGGAATAAACTGCACAAGACTTTGCCAGGAGGCTGCGCTAGATCTGGCCCAGCAATTCCTAAAATTGGGCCAAACAGCAAAGAGTCTTTTAACCTATTTGTGTGTGATAATTCCTGTCCAACTGAAGACGAGAGATAACTCATGTTTCACTCGAGCATCTGTACTTACATTTAAGTAGCTGAGGAGTTTGGGGTCACAGTAACATTTCTGCTTGATCACTGATTCCAAATCTTTGCTCCAAGAAATGCCAATTGCACAGTGAAAAGTAAGCAATACTCCTAGAACTGTGTTTGTCCAAGCTTTGTGATAGGCAGTTGCCTTTAGTGGCTACAATTCCAAGGAGTTATTTACAGGGTGCTTACTTCCTGTAAAAATTCAGTAATGTTTTTAAAAGAGATCTCATTGTATGACCTCTGCTTGTTTTCTACAATTGTTTACAATATTAAAAAGGTTGAGTTTAAAATATTAAAACTTATTTCTTCTACAACCAGTATAAAAATTAGAAACAGAAGAATCTCCAAAGGTTTGGAGAGAAGTGATCTAAAGCTCAGTAGCTGTGGAGTAGGTAAAATGGGACAGGATATTCACCAGATTTCCAGTGTTTCTTCCTAAAATGTGATCAGGATATGTTTTTTCTCACCAGATTCTTGCTTAACTATTTGTGCTACTGCTTAAAAATAAGCTGAACCAAACAGTGATTTACAGCTACTTCTCTTGTAATGCTGCATAGACTGTCTTCTCTGTTTATCAGTAAATCTGTCAGAATCTGTTGATTTTTTTTGGTGCTCTTGCTCTTTGTCCCCATTTACTTCATGAAATGAAATGCACTTAGCTTTAATTGTATTTTCACTTCTCCTATGGCTTTCCCCCCCATTTTCTGTATCCATACAATACTTCCTGTCTGTCCTGAGATGCATAGTTTGTGAAACCACAGCCAGAACTGCAAAAACTTACAAGATGGAGTGACTGGGCAAGTAAAATGGCAGGTGAAATCAAATGGAAATTAATTAAATAAACGATGCATCTGATGTGCATCTGATGCACAGCAATCATGCATGGAATGATGAGTTCCAAGCTGAACACTATGACTCTGAAATCTTGGTGCTGTGGCAGCTGTGTGAAAAAGACAATTTGGTGCTCAGTGACAGAAAGGCAAATGGAATGAAGCACCCTTGTGGTGCCTGCATCTCAAAACAGAGAACTCTAAAAGGGGAAATATTTGCCAAAACAATGCTAGTCTCAAAATGCCCCAGGAGAGCAAATGACTGCAGGCTGGGAAATAGTAGTTGTACCTGTACATAAACTCTGCCTATTCCTACGTTCTTCCCTCGGCATCACAGATGGAAGAGAAATCACCTTTGGCATGATCCAGTACATCTGTGCTGCATTCCAGCAGCACATTGAGAGATGATATTTGTGTATGGGTAATATAATGACCAGTCATAGAGCTCTGATGGAAGTTCTTCCTTAGTTACTAACAAATTGGGGTTTGGAGTGTCTGTACCCAATGCTTACCTGACTCTTGCTCTGGTTTCAGCCTGGCTGAACCATGTGTGTAACCAGGCTCAATATATTCACTGCTGTCCCTTCCTAGGAAAGAATTTGAGAATTGTCAGAGAGCTTCCACTCCTTAAGAAAGCTAACCTATATGAGACTACAGCATGAAGAAAACAAATTGCAGTTTTGATCTCTGTTTGGCTTGCTGCAGACCAGGAGACCGTTCAGTTTTATTTTTACAATACTGAGGCAGTCCCGTGCTTACACCTTTTCTCCTCCTGTGTTTGTTTGGCAAGGAGAATGGCTATTTGTCCACAACCATTCACTAAAACAATTATATATAAGAAAAGCCTATTAAGGGCAAAAGTAGGGGTAATCCCTTCAGCGAGTTCCTAAGGAAAAGACTATAGCAAACTGGGAAAGGATTTCCCAGGAACTGTCCCTGTGTTTCTACCTGGTTTCAATGTTCTTGCCTAGACATCTGCCTTTAGCTATTATCAGATTTTTGGTCCATTCTCAGCAAGCTCAATCTCACAAGTCTCTGATCACAGCATCTATGTTTGTATAGTAACAGTGGCAAGCTACACTTTCACAGTCTTTTAAGAACCCAAATACCATTAGGCACTATTTTCAGATAAAAATATTGACATATAATAATAATTTAGATAATAACTATAAAGGCCTCACTTCTATTTCAGCATCTTAATTAACTAAATATTATTCTCCAGAAGAAAGAGATTGGGAATCTGATCATCCTGAGTGCATGCAAATCACCCTCATTTCAGTGGGCGGTTTGAGTAGACAGAGAGTCCAGGAGCTGGCTTGGAAAACTGGTGGAGGGGAGCCCATCTGTGAGGGAGTGGTCAGCTCATTCTCCAGCAGGAGAGTCCTCACCCAATGCCCAGCAGCTGGTGCCAGCACAGGCTCCAGTCAGTGCCAGCTTCAGGGACAGCTCTGATTAGGCAGCCCACTCCCACTGAAAAGATGAGAGCCTGGAATTGCATTGTGGATACTGCAGGGATCCAGGGCAGGGAATTGGGGCAAAGTTGATGGCAGGGAGCTGGCAGCTCTGGCTGCTGAGCCAGTGGGTTGATACAACTGGAGCTGTCTCAAGGCAAATGGCTTCATTCCTGGCTGTAATGGATTGCAATAATCAAGCCTAGAAGTCGTTTGTGTGCATTGCTGTTGCCAAATTAGAGTCTGATAAGAAAGGACAGTTTTCTGGTGCTCTGCAGACAGAAGGTGACATTTTAGCAGCCACCACTGAGGATATTAAGATGCAGCAAAAATCTCCAGAGAGCATATTTCTTACGTGGACAGAGGCCACTGCCTCTGGTATAGTGACTTAACTGTTTATGTTAATTTTCTATCACCAGCTCTCTTTTCCTTTTCACATTCAGTCATATTCTTCAATGGGGTTCTAATAAATTTCAGTTTGCCAGGGGCATTTGAAAGTTATACTCTTCCCTTGTGCTTTGTTCTGTTTGTACGGTTTCCTTGTGCTCCTGCACCTCTGCCATTTACGGAGCATTGTTTCCAACAACAGCTCCATGCAGGTGAGTTAGAGAAAGGAAAAGAACTGAACCTCTTTGGACCTCCTTTGTGAAGGGCTGAGGGGAATAGCTGGATTTCCCAGTGATTTCTGCTCAAAGATAAAAGATTTGAGCTATTTATTTCTTCCTCTGGCTTACAAAGGTCTGCAGTTCAGCTGCTGGTGAATAGTGTTGGATACAAGACACATCGAAATAAAAATGATGCAGTACTTGTTCTCACTGAAAAACTGAGTTTAAAATGATGTTGACTTTTTGTGTGTCTTGAAAGTCTATATACATAGAAAACAAAATTAAAGGAATGTTACTTTGACATGCTTGTGCAAAGCAGCAAGAGGAAGATATGTGGCAGCAGGGTCCCTCCTCTCTTATATAAAATCCTCAAACTTTAATTTTATTCTGGAAAGAAGGTCATTCCAGAAGAATTTTCACCAGTAATCCCACTCAGAGCTTCTCGTGCCTCTAGGAGATGTAGATTAAAGTTTTATCCAAAAGGAAATTAAAATAAAAAGCCCAGCAATTTTGCCTCCGAGAAGAAAAGCAGCGACATGCTTTAAACAAAAATGTATATACCACAGGCAATTTATTGGGGAAAAACACATTTTAAACTTGTGGAGGAAAAAGCACCTTCAACAATGTCATATATATCAGAGTGTGTGAATATCCTCCAAGTCAAATCTGCCTAATCTCATAATAAAAGAAGGCTTTAGTGTTATCAGCAAATGGAAAGATGACATTAATACAGACAATAAAGACAGCATATTCTGATCATGCCTTAGCCACCACAAAGCTATTAGCTCTGAAAATGGAATTTTTAATGTTGATCATTACATAGTAAAAAAATATCTAGATCTGCAGCTTGCTGGTGTTCTGTAGCACAAAAAAATCTTGTACAAACTATTGGTTTATGCAAATTTTCTGTATCTCTGAAGGTCATATTTCTCTCTGTTTCTCCCAAGTTACTGATATTCAGTACTACTCAATGATCACACTTGAGTGCTCTTGGATGCCTGCACAGTTCAGTGGCACGAAGTAAAAACAAAGAATACCCTAGGTAACAAACTTTTACTTTCTTGTGGTTTTGTATGTGACTGAATTCTGGTTTTAGCCATATTGAGGCAACCTCATTTAGCTGTCTAAACCAAATGTATGCTAATTACGAGCTGAGGCACTGTTTGAGGAAAATGAACCACAATATTTCGCTGCTCTATGACTCATTAAAGCAGCACTTCATGTACTGATTCTGCAAAAATATTTCAGATACACTGACCTTTATTTAGGAAATAATATACTCCAATGGCAAGAGCACTATATCTATTACTATTATTATTACTTGCAGTCAAAAGAATGAGGAGATTTGGAAAAAATCAGTGTCTGGAACTATTATACTTTGAAATTTCTGGGATTTTTATATATGTAAATTGATCTTGCTCAGGAAAGCTGCTTGGAATTAAAAGGGAAAGTGGGTGACATGATGGTGAACATATTGGTGTGATTAATTACCATTCATGGTAAGCTAGATAAACTGCCATGGGCACACAGAAGGGCACACAGAAAGGCACACACACACTCTATAAGAAAACACCAGGTTTTTTTAATGTGTTGTTGTCTAAAAGTTCATAAGAAAATAAAATATTTCTAAAACTTTTCAGAAGCTGAGATTTCTCATTTTGGACTAGAAGTGACCTGAAAAAACAAAGTTTATTATTATTATGACAAGTGTTACGAGTGCCAGTCACACTTGCAAAAAACTCAGGAAATTATGTAAAATGAAAGGTTTTTTGTTAGTTATATTGTATCTCTGTGGAAATGGTTTTTAACTCAATTATGATACATGTGAAACTAATTTCAAAGAAGGCAAAGCACTGGTGAAAACAGGTTTATTTAATGCCATTATGGTGCCATCCAGGAAAGTAAGGATCAAAATTCATATCGTCTTTTTTTTATTTCTGCAAAACATACAAGCAAGAAATACAAACACCTGCTGGAAGCTGATGCAGACTGAAACATGATTTTTTTGCTGAGCAGAGCAGGGTCTGTAGTGCAATAAGTAAGTTTTCACCTGCAGGAAGTTTTCCTCTTTCATGATCACAAGGGTCAAACACTTCATTTAGTCTCAGTGCATGAACTGCTCCCTGTGCTGGTACTGAAACTTGGCTGCTCCCCCAGGGAGGCACAGCGTTACCCTCTCAGCACCAGGGATGTGCAGCCACTTAGAGCACTTCTCATCCTCCCCCTCGAGCTTCACTGCAGTACGAGGTAGCAACAGAGAGCTCTCAAGGGTTTGAAAACTTCAGAGACAGGTTTCCTGTCTATTACGCATGTATTTTCTAGGAAATGTGTCCAGGCCTGTTGTGATGCCTCCTGCAGCCACCTAGAAACAGAGACTAGACAAGAGTAAGGGAATAAAGACAGGTATTTATTTGAAGGGCCTTCAAGGTACACCCTGGGGGAGCCAAAGGCTGCTTCCAAAAAATTGGACCCCAAGATGGACCCCAGGTCACGAGTTCTTCACACTTTTATAGGTTTGGATCATTTGCATATCAGGGTTAATTCTCCAATTAAAGCCCCAGTTTTAGCGATGTAACGCCCCTCAGCTTGCCCCCCTTAGAATCTTTAGTTTACACATTTTGGGCCTAAAAACAGCCTGGTTGTCCTTGAAGGCAAAGCCTGGAGAGGCTTTGTTATGTCTACCCAGTACGAGAGAGCAGGAATTACAGGCTACAAGGAACTTCAGAGTTACACTCTGAGCAGTACAGAATTTGAAAATAGAAAAGTTAAAACCTAAGGCATTTGTTGGAGTCCAAGGCACGCCTCTGGCTGCCGTGGGAGGTCAGGACATGCCTCGGGCTGTCCTGGGTGGTCGGGAGCCCCCGGCAAGGGGGTCCCAGACCCTGGTAAAAAGCTCAGAATAACACTGTCTTTGACCTTAGCCCATGGGAAAAGTTACCAACATTACAAGAATCAGTGCAAATCACAAGAGTGTAAAAATGAGTAGTAGTTCAGTATTTTATAAGGTTAAAAAGTAGATTTTAGGATTTTTAATATGAGGATGAAGGGTTTAAGATGGAGGATTTTGGGTGTTGCCCTGTTCTTCTCCTTCTCCTCCATCTTCTCTGGTGGTGGTGGCACAAAATGATTGGTAGAATGAAAAAGAGGTAGAAATTACGTGTCTAGAATAGGTACAAATTAATTGGTATAAAAGAGTAAATAATAAATATGTTGTGAAGAATGGTTGGATCTTGGAAAGGGCACAAAAAGGACAGGGACGGCCCAAGTCTGGGCAGTTCCCGCTTGGTTTTGGCTGGCATCAGATGTGCAGCTGGAGCTGAGAGCAAGTTAGAGATAAGAAAAAACAAACATCTTGAAACAGCATCAGCAGGCGTCTCTCATCTGTTCGGACTCGAGGTAAAACTTCCCAGAGGTGAAGATGAGAACCAACACTTGTGTGGAGAGCTGAACTCCCACACAGGCCTGCTCCTGCTCTCATTGGGCTTTATTTGTAGACTTCCATCTGAAACACACAAGTGATTTAACCTGGGCAGTACCATGCTGAAAAGATAATACTGGGAAATTAAAAGACCTTTCCACTCTGAAGAAGAGCAATGCATTTCACAGTGACAAACACATGTGTAGGAGTGCAGCCTTATTCAGAGAGATGGAAAATTATCACCTCTACTCCCTCTCATTCTGTGTGTCACATCACATCTGTCTGTCACCTTCTGAATTGTTAATTGTTATTTCTTGACTGTGGAATCTGCCTTAGTGCTGGGCTGTGTTGTTGATGATACACTGGGGTATCTGCATCTGAGAGATGACTCATGCCATGTCTGATTTTAACTTTTTTTTTTTTTAATACCCCTCCAATTTCTCATGATGGCCACTTTTTGAACATGCCCCCCTGTGCTGCAGCTCTCTGTCCATCCAGAGCAGACTAAACACAGCAATCTCTGCTAGCCTGCATTGGACTGCAGGTTGAGTTTGTGCAGTTCTCCTCTTCGCACAACAAAAAAAATTCCCTCTTACTATTTCTTTTGAAAGTTCCTTGAGACCAGAAGCTGCCTTTTGGCTCTGCATTACTTCCACCTGTATCCGTGGCAAAATCATATTTTCTGTCTCCATTTTCAGGTTCAACGTTGGCTTCAAATGGAGAAGTACCCATCTTCCTCTGATTGGCTTACACTGCTTCTCTGTATGGAATTGGGACAGAAGAGCTGCTCTATTAAACTCTGGATAAATTGCTTTAGGTAATAAATTTCCTTTTTTAAAAAAAATTTAGTCTAATACCACAACCAGATCAGTTTGTGTGGCTGGACACCACATTGACAGCATTTTTACAGACTCTCCCAGCTTTCAGGAAGCCACAGGAACCTGTAAATTATTTTAGAGAGTGAAGGTATTTAGACAAACAATGAAGATAAAATGTGAAGCTGACAGACAAATAGCAAGATCCTGCCAGATATTATGTCTGTTTGCATGGCTAGCTGTTTGAGAAGTAGAAAAATGAGCCTGTCAGTTTTGTTACTGACAACTGCATAATTCACTTCCTAAGTGAAGTCAGTTAAAGGCATAGCTATGAATGGGGAAAGGCCTAAAGCTAGATTAGAGTCTATAAAAGGATTAGAGCCTGATAATTGTATAATGGATAGTAAGCAGCTACTTCTGTTATCAGGAGTAGCAAGAGGTGCTTAGTAAAGCAGTTATTCAGTGTTAATCATGGAGTACCTTTGTGACAGAGCATTGCTTTCCATGATTTATCCAACCAGAGCACAACTGTTGTTAAATAATTGTAATGAGTTTAAGAAATATATGCAGCTTGTCACTGTTTAATTTAAATCCAGGCTCTGCTGTATAGCTGGAATAATCTTCTCTACTTTTCATAGCCTGCTTTAAAAGAGAAACCTACTATTTCTTTTCATAGCTGTCTGGCAGAATTCCACAGTGCTTTACAACAACAGAATGTCAAGGAGCTGCATTTCCTGAGCTGTGTTTCCTATATGGCCATGTCTTTTGTGCCGTGGTGAAATTCAGAACTGACCCAAGAACTTTTCCAGGATAACTGCTTGTCTGACCTTCAGCAAAGGGTTGGAGCAGCTTGGCTCTATTTGCTGTGAGTGAGTTTTGCACAGTTGCCCTGGTGCTGATGGGCCACATCATCTCTAAATAAATAATGTGACTGCACTGCAGCGTTAATGTGCCATGTCCAGGGGTGCAACGAGGCAAGAGACAAGGAGCTAAGGAAAGTGTGGAGGGCAGCAGAAGGCTCCCATCTCAAGGTCTCGTGGGAGCACAGAACTGGACAAGAACCTGGGGGAGATCTGAACAAGGAGCAGGGACAGAGAGGCCAGGCTGGCAGGGGAGGCAGGCTGGAAATGGGCATGGAGCAGATGAGTTTGCAGCTATTGTGACATTCCAGCTCCCACTGCCTCGACCTGAACTGGTAATTTGACCTGAGCATTGCACCTCTTCCTGTTTGCATGGTCAGAGAGAGGTTCGTGTGTTGGAAACAGGTTCTCTCTTACAGGACACAAAATCCAGGTTTTTCTGGCAGACTAGAAAATATAAATATTTCTCGTTTTAGCTGCAAAGAACAAAGAAGAGATATTTGAAAAGCAAATCTAACCAAATCCCAGTTGATTTGGGTTTACTGTACAAGGATTTACATAATTTTCTGAGGAAATATTACTTTTGAAAGCCATGATGTAAAACTCAAAAAATGGAATGCAGATTGATTATTTAAATACAACTCAGAGAAGCAATTTGATCACAGGACAGAATTTCAAAATTGGACTTTTAAATTCAAAGACAGGCTCTCAAAATCAACAGCACTGGGTACTATATGTGATTAATATTTACTTTAAAATATCATTCATTTTTCTCGCAGATTTGAGATTTATCCACTAAAGATAGAATACACTATGAATAGGAATATGAAATTTAGATCTGGGTCTAAACTAAGATCAGATGTGTTTAGACCTGAGTTTTGAAGTAGTTCTTTACAGAAATAAAACTCAGCTGAGAAGCTGTAATTTGAATGTACCAGATTTTGATGACATTTACAGTCAGACAAGTTTCTTCATGACATAAATATTTCAGGACTAAAGGACCTGAGTAAACTTAGATATATGTCTATATGCAACATACTTCTCAAAATATTTGCAAGTGCATCAGTTCTTTAGCTTAAAAAGAATCTTGTAGTCTTGAGGTCTGTCCATAGAATTTATCATTGTTTTACTCAGGAAGCATTAAGGATCCACTTAGGGATTACAGCACCAAATTTCAAAATATTAGTGAATCAGAATTACAAAATATAGCTTATTTTTATATTTTCTTAAGTTTTTTATTTATGTAACACCTTCAGAAATCTCAGATACTCTTTTACTTGCTGCTCAACACATCATGCATTAGGGATTAAAATGTCTGTCACAAAATGCATTTAAATGACTGTATCCTATTTTTACCCCATATTTAAATGACAGTCCTGCTAAAAGAAAGCAGTTAAAATAGACACCTCAGCATTTTGCAGAATGCTGGTCTGAAAAATGTCGATATGCTGTTTCTCTTCAATAAAAATTAAAAATACCCAAACCAACCCAAAATTCAGCACATTCTCACCAATGCTAAAACTGCCTTATGAAAGGCACTCTTTGCAGTGATGCCTTAGGTTTTAACTTTTCTATTTTCAAATTCTGTACTGCTTAGAGTGTAACTCTGAAGTTCCTTGTAGCCTGTAATTCCTGCTCTCTCGTACTGGGTAGACATAACAAAGCCTCTCTGGGCTTTGCCTTCAAGGACAGCCAGGCTGTTTTTAGGCCCAAAATGTGTAAACCAAAGATTCTAAGGGGGGCAAGCTGAGGGGCGTTACATCGCTAAAACTGGGGCTTTAATTGGAGAATTAACCCTGATATGCAAATGGTCCAAACTTATAAAAGTGTGAAGAACTCGTGACCTGGGGTCCATCTTGGGGTCCAATTTTTGGAAGCAGCCTTTGGCTCCCCCAGGGTGTACCTTGAAGGCCCTTCAAATAAATACCTGTCTTTATTCCCTTCCTCTTGTCTGGTCTCTGTTTCTAGGTGGCTGGAGGAGGCATCAGCAGAATGAAGGTAGAATTTGAAATTCTTACAGGAAATTCAAGTAATCTGTTCCACTCTACACACAGAAGGCACTGGAAAGGTGGGAGAAGAAACACAACCCAGATTCTGAATGATGTGAGACAAAAAGGACTAGCTTCCCACTTATCCTCTGCTCCCAGTTATCTCCCAGTCTGTAGTCCAAGTGCTTTGCCAGCTCCTCATCAGGCTTCCTTAAGGCCAGTTGGCAGCTCCTCTGTTATTATCATGTCTATAAAAATAAGTTTTGCTGTTCCTTCCAAACAAAGACCAGGGCTCCATATCCTGTTTGTCCTCCAAAACGTGGCAGGGATGATTTTTCCACCTCTGATCTCACCCAGCTGCCTTCCCTCAGTATCTGTGATAAATTAGTAAGTTGAAACCATCAGAGCCTGAGGGTTTTACTGACTGAGCAGGTATTGGGGAGCAGCCCCTCTCTATCAGAGCCCTCATCTGACTGCTGTCTAAACACAGTACAGAAATTGAAGCATTTTGTCTCTGCCACTCCCAGTGCAAAGGGATGCATTGAGACACCAACTCTAAGAGACAAATACTAAGTCAGAGCAACAAAACCTTCTGCCTGCCTTGTAGATTTAACACCTTACATAAAGACTAAAAATCACCCACTGAAAAAAAATTCAAAACATGTAACTATTTTAAAATGCAGGTTCCAGTATTTTAACTGTATTTTTATATTATGGACTGAAATAAGGAGTAAGAAAACATTAATAAAATCTTCATTTTAATAACTAAGAATTCTGGACTAAGTATTTATTTCTGAATTATAAGCAATGAATATATATATCAATATCTATATATATATATGTATGATAAATAGGGAGCAGGTGAATCAAAACCCAAGAGAATTAATGACCAGTCCAGGATTAGTGACAAGTTACAGGTATTTCAATTACGAGTTACAATTGTTTTAATTAAAAGTAACACTGAATACAAAACCACCTCTACTCCTGGCCTGAAGGCTCCCTCTATCTTTCACCCTATTTAAAAAAAGATATTAGTGATGCTGCTTCTAGATAGATCTGGCAAAAAATGTAAGCTTCTTTTCTGCCTACACATTAAATGAAATTGTGTGCTTTCACAGCTAGAAATGGGTCCAGATATACAAAATGTGCATGCAGTAACAGAAGTGCATAGGAGACAAACAGTAATAAAACAACCACCTCTGTGGGTCAGACAATGAATGTATGAGGCACTGTGTTGAGAAGCAATTCAAATGGTGGCTTCACCAATTTTTTATTGATTTTAATTCTCAAATTCACTTTGTTTCTATATTACAAATTAGTCTGGTGACAACATGATGTAATTTATTGCCTTTAAAGGAAGGCATAAAAATTCTCAAGGATTCATCTTGAAAAAATGAGTTTAAGAGTTACAGCTTCAATACCATATAATTTTCCTTTTCATATTGTTGGAAAAGCATTATGCATACTGCTGTGCCTTGTTTTGTATTTGGCAACTCTCAGAGAAGATACTTCTCCTTGATGGTTGAGGAGATTCCTGTGAGAATCTATTTTTTGACTGTCTCTCTTGGGTGCTGTACAGCATAACCAACTTCTAAGATTATCCAACGAAAGATGGTCTAGTAAGACATGTTAGAGACAACTACTGTTAATAGACAATGAGGATTGACTGTAGCTGAGGGAGACAGAACTGTAGTGGAAAGTGAAAAGCCAGCATACAACTCCTTTGCTTAATGGAATATATATCATATTGTCATGCATTGACATTCACCAGGGAGTAGGTAACTCTTACAAAATTCACACCACAGGAAGCCCTGAGCTGTTCTGCTCTTGCAACCCAGCACAAAACACATTCAGAACACAGGCAATATAGAAAGCACTGAGAAAAACCTACATGTGCACAGGACAGATCTGTGTTCCCTTGCTGTTCTTATCTGGATTACAGAGTGCATGGTTGTCCTGAGCAAGATATTTGCCAAACTGAGAACTCATCATAGGGGTAATAATATGTCAGAAGGGTACTGCTGGTAGAAGACACTTTAAAATATTCATAAGGCTATTGAAGAATGCCAAACAAAAATTTCATGAGGATGAAGTGAAGTCTTCATTGGAAAAAGAACCTGTACTGTTAAGCCAGCATCCAGAGTGAATAACATACAGCTGCTCCCACTGATGCCTCCTGCAGCCACCCAGAAACAGAGACTAGACAAGAGTAAGGGAATAAAGACAGGTATTTATTTGAAGGGCCTTCAAGGTACACCCTGGGGGAGCCAAAGGCTGCTTCCAAAAATTGGACTCCAAGATGGACAACAGGTCAGGAGTTCTTCACACTTTTATAGGTTTGGATCATTTGCATATCAGGGTTAATTCTCCAATTAAAGCCCCAGTTTTAGCGATGTAACGCCCCTCAGCTTGCCCCCCTTAGAATCTTTAGTTTACACATTTTGGGCCTAAAAACAGCCTGGTTGTCCTTGAAGGCAAAGCCTGGAGAGGCTTTGTTATGTCTACCCAGTACGAGAGAGCAGGAATTACAGGCTACAAGGAACTTCAGAGTTACACTCTAAGCAGTGCAGAATTTGAAAATATAAAAGTTAAAACCTAAGGCATCACCACGAGAGACCACACTTTATAGATCTTGTTTCAAAATCATCTGTACATTTTTGATATTCCCTAAAGGACTTCCTGTCCGTATGTGGGTGTGCCTGACTGAGATGAGCAAGCAATTTAGTGGATTGTTATTCTGTGTGGAGGACAGGTGAAAGGCTGGAATAAGAGATTAATGCAGGACGTAGAAAAGTCTCCAGCAGAGACTTGCTCAGGTCACTCTCAAATCTGCACCCGCATAATACCCACTTGAGGAAAAGGAAAAGAAGAAGAGAGATAACCAAGGTGGAGTTTGCTGACAAGTGCAGATTGAGCCTGTGCATGCCCCTATTTTCAACCACAGGGGTAGTGAGGAGAGTTTCTTTGAAGGTGGAGGGTGGGCAGAGGGCTTCAGAAGTAACAGATGGAAGAAGTGGATTAAGATAGCACTGATGGGGTAGTTGAGGGTAGCAAAGAGCAACGAATCTCCCTGGTCTGGATGGCAGGAGCCCAGTGACAGAAGAATCTGGGAGCAAAACAGGAGGTTTCAACTACCTTGGAGCTTGAGAGGCGTTTGGGAAAGCAGCAGCAGGAGTCACAGGCATGCACTCGAGTGCATCAGAAAGGACTGGGTGTTTCCAAAGAGCCTCACTTACATCTGGTCAGCAACAGGCCCTGTTGTGGCCATCAGAAAAGATCAACTGCAGCTGCACAGTGGCTGAAATGATGCAGAGCTGCAATAAATCAGAAAGGGCCCAGAGAGCAGCACTGCTCAGTCACTGGGGATGTTTCCTCCCCTGTGGCTTTCATGTCTGTCCTGAGTTTTGGGAATGTCTTTGCAAACTGACACAAAGCACAGGCAGCTCGCTCCAGCTCTTTGGGCTCTCAAGATTCCCTATCCCAAAAGATGGTGGCCATTAAAGAGCTTTTAAATTCTGATTTTAGAGGTGCTCAGCCCTCAGACTCCAATCAGGCTCAAAGGGCATTGCAAAAAAGTGTTCCTAAAACTGTATTTTTGTGAGAAGAATTTAATTAGCTTTCCATTGCAAAGCTAAAATTGCTTATTTTTCATTGTAGACTGACAGATTCTTTCATTCTTTGACATTAAGAATTTATCTCAATAATATTATTGTTTTACTTTTGGGTTAGAAAAAGTCCTGAAACAACAGAAAAGAAAATCCCACTTCCAAGAAAACAGAAGAGAAGTAATTTGTTTGGTTTTCTTTCTGTTTGTTTTCTTTTCATCTTTGTGAATTCAAGCTTTCAATTATACAATAAGAAATCCTAGTTCTGCAATTTCCTTGGAGGTAGGTTAATTCATCGGACATGAACACTATCAGAAGGTTAAATCTTTGTCACCAAAGCTGTGAATTCTATGTGAGCAAGCTCCTGTCCCCATTGGAGTTAATGCTGCTTGGTGCAGACACAGGGCTTTCCTCTTAGGAGAAATCTGAGGAGGAAATATTGCTAATTTGGAGAAAACCTGAAAATTGCAACAGTAGCTTAAAAAAGATTAACCAAGAACCCTAAATAGAACAAGATATTTTAATTTAGATATTAAATGAAGTCTAATTTAATTTTCATGTGTGGGGAATTATGAGTAGCTGCTAGAAGAGTAGCTACTAGTTGGAGCATAGGATCTCCAGAGACTGTGATCAGAAGGATGGTGATTCTCTTTCCCATTCTGACACAGACTTTTCCAAGTCTTCAGATCAAAAATGTTGTGCAGGAGGAGAGCACTGCTTGTAACAATCATGAGAATTACAAATTATATTCACAGTTTCTCAGCTTTTGGGAGGGAAGAGTCAGAAGTATGGGTAACTGAGACGCTTTCACTTTTGCTACTAAATGAATTTTAAGGGACATATCTCTGAAGAAACTCAGTTAAATGTCAGAACACATTCCTGCTTCAAAACAGAGTTTAAAATGTGTGCAAAGGTTCCTTCTTAGCCTCTCTGCATGCCTTCTCTTTAGTGAAAACATACAGGTGACACAGCTTTGAAATCACTGGGTGAACCTGTGTCACCTGAGCATCCCAGAAGTCCTTCAAATGGAGAGTTGATCGAAATCCTCACAAAGGTAGGGACTAAAACCACAGAACGTGAGGTATTAGAGACAACACACGTGTTTGTCAGGTCACTGTGTCTGTGCCAGAGTTCACTCGAGTGTCTCAAACATTCCCTGTGCCTACCAAGTGCATTGCTCTGCTCTGTGCATTGCAATATTCCTTTGGCACAAAGGGCTCCAAATAACGTGGTGGTAGAAGGCTCGGGGTTATCCTACAAATACCACTGATACCTTTTACACTGCTATTTTACTCTGTCAAATAGAAGTGCAAAGGGAAAGCGGCCAAGGAAGAGAATCTGAAATATAGAACAGTAATTCTGAATAAAACAGGCTTTCTCTTGCAAGATCATGTTTCTTCTCCAATTAGTATTGATACATTTTAGAGAAAATTACTATTGAGTGCTAGTTCTGGAGGAAAAAGAGAGTGGGTACTGGCTTCATTTTTCTTTGGAAAATACTTTTATCATACTTTTCTTGTGGCCATTTTTAGATTATTGAATGAAAATAGGTCATGAAAATAGACATGACCTACTAGATTTGGTCAATTTGGTGGGCACTGGTCCATATAACAGAATGGTCCAGCTGATCTGCCAGGCCATTAATGGGTCCAGCATTCCAGCAAGTGCTGGAATGAAAATCTTTGTGGAAATCACTGGCTGAGATTTGAAGTCAAGTGCAAATGGGTGTTGGCATAGCAGAGATGGTGGTGCAGGGAGGAGTGGAAAAATTTTCAGAGGAGAGAAAATAGTTAAAAAATCCTATTTTACAAAACACCCTGGGTTGTGGCTGACATGAAACATGCCTCTGCAGTATTTTCATGTTTCCTTGTTCCAAGGGGTCTAGAAAAGGCAGAGGGACAAATATAACTAAAATCCGGGTTGACATCAATCCCTTCAGGGTTCATGGTTGAGCTGCAAGGCGATGGAAATTTTCCATGTCTTTTTAGCATTAGAAATCTCAAACTCAATGATTCTTTTGGAAAAAGGAAAGACCAAAGATTCAGTCAGCTAATGAGAACATAAACTGCTGAGATCAAAGTGTCAGTGCAAGCACTTGGTCTGAAATATGGGATCCTAATCACTGGAACTGATGGATAAGAGGAGAACCATTTCACATCTGACAAAGCAAAATGTAATTATTATGAAAATGGTGATAGGGCAGGTAAATGACTTGCCCCCAAATTTAAAAAGTCAAACCTAGTTAATTTTATCTCAGCTAATAAAAACACCAGTGATAAGACTGTTACAGATTGGTGAAAAATTAATGAAGTCTTTAATGAACTTTATGGCAAATTACATAAATCAGACCTAACTTAATAAAAGCCCAGAAGATTTTTAGTAGTGATTAGATTTTTCAATTGCTGAATGATAAAGAAAATAACTCCAGTAAAATCCTCTCTGCCCTACTGGAAGGTTCTGAAAGACATTAAAGTAGAGGAACCAGAGCCAATTAAGAATAGTTTCAACAGAGAGATCATTAAATAAGCTTAGAGTTTTATTTTGAAATACTCATATGCAGAGCTGATCAGAACGTATTTTGAAAACCCCTCGTAACAAACAACAAAGTCAATGTTTCTTTTTGGATGAAGATGAGGAAAGAGCTGTGCATGCTGTGCAGACATGTAGAAAACAACATGTTTCACACAGTGAATGGTTTTGCTGGAGTTGGGGTAAGTGATAAGCAGCCTTGCTTTGTAATGTGTCAAAAATTATTTTAAAAACCCTAAAGAGGAACAGAAGACAAACTTAAACGGAGACAAAATGTACTCCAAGGGCTTTATTAAGACCAGGGTTCCTCATAGCAGTCATGTATGAAAAATTTGCATTAAATGCTCAAGTGTTTGGATGTAGACATATTTTTAAATAGGAAGAAATTTCAACAGTGTTTAGTAGTAGGCAGAGACAGCACTGGGGCCTGATTTCTATTACATGTCAGTATGTTTGGAAACTTAAATTTCCTTCTTACCTCTGAGATGTACTTGCAATTAAACCATCAATAATCATATGTTGAAAACTTATTTCAGATTCAGAGGAGAATTTAGGCTTCGTGCAGGTTTTTCTAATTTATGTTACTTATCAGGGACCAGTAAGGGAAAAAGAAAAAAAAAAGATTGTGCCTTGTCTCCTAAACCATGCCAAGAAGCCTTGAGTGAAATTAGTCACATGAGAATCACAGGCAGTGATTGAAAAGGCTGGTTTACTTTTGAATTTATCAAACTGGTGAAAAAAAATTGTCCTTTTTCTCAGAGTTGCAGAGTTGTATCAGTTGTATCAGTTTTCCAATCAGCTATGTCTGAGCCTATACAGATGGAGAAATCCATTACAGGAGCTAAAGATACCATGAAGGGGTGAATGAAGAAGAGGATTAGTGGCATTCTTCCAGCAAGATGGCACTGAACAACTGGCAGGCCATCAGATAATTTGTAAATGCAATAACCTTGTATTACTCTTTTATAACAACACTTGCCTACTCCAATAAATGTTGCCACTCTCCACCCTCTACAGCACCAGAGATCCCTCTCACACTTTCCATATTTCAAAAAGTAACCTAACAAGCCTATTTTCTGGCTACCTGGAGTCAGTCCACTGCAGATTGACGTAATGAAAACTTACTGAGTGACTCCATTCCTTGTGGCTTGGTGGTGGTGGAATTCACCGAGCAAAAGTCAAACAAAATATCTTCCCACAGTATTGCAATCAGTTAATGAAAGTATCACAGAAGAGTTGTCAGCTTCATACTTTCTTAACAAAGATCTCCTACCTTTTCCTCTTTTTTTACCTTGTTTTTGATTTCTCCTTGGAATCATAAAGTAAATTTATGGGAAATTTCCTATTTGAACCTCAAGTTATATCATGAAGCCTTCACCCAAACTAATCCTCAGGACTTTAACATGAACCTATCAAAAAAGACTTGTCCAGACACTGACAACTGTGAAGGCTGTTTAATAAAACCAGATAGATGGGTGTTAGATGTGGAATTTTACCTCAAACATTGACAAATCATCCAGTACTCACACTGAGAAGCAAGATGACCTCTGAACCCCAGGCATTTCGTGATATGGGATTGAACAGGAGCTATCACTCTGTTCAGTAAGTCTGGCACACTCTGGTGCAACCAGAGCAATAAAATGCAGCAGAGTAATAACGAAAAACTTGTTTTGATAACACCTCCTCAGCAGGACAACTGAGCACTCATACACAAGGATGCTTTTGAAATTACCTTTGAGCACCACTCCAGGGAAGGGGACCAGAGGCAAAGGTTCTGCTGTTTGTACTTCACACTGTGAGCAGGAACATGAAAAGGGAGGCTCGTTGCAGGCCTGGAGTACAAGGCTGGCTGAATAGAGGTCAGTGAGGTCTTTCTTGTAAGACAGATTGTACAACAGCACCTTCTATCCCAGCCTCAGGAAGGAAGAAGAGTTTTCCAAGTGGTATTACCCTCTCTTGCACACAAGGCTGTTGCCCAGGAAAAGCTGTGCTGTTTCCAACCTTGGAGGTTTCCAAAATGCATCTGGATAAAGTCCCAGGTAACCTGGTCTTATCTGAGAGCTGAGTCTGCTTTGAACAGGAGATGTGATTAGAGAACTGCTGAGGCTCACCCCAGTCTGAATTATCTGATGACTCTGAGTGCAGCTGGACCATCACTGTGCCCAGGCACAAATATGGAATGTTCCTTCAAGGCTGTCCTTGGAGCTCTCCTTTAAAAAGAAGTTGGAAAAATGTGCCCAAACTATTTGTATATAAATGTGTAACAATTTGTGATGAAAGTGTGCTCCATGCAGAATTGTGCTGTAACCATGGCAACTTCCATTGAGAGACACATCCATTGTAAATCTATAAGGATCTCATTTAGAAAAGATTTAGTTATACTACTCACCAATTTATGAATATTCCAATCATGTAAAAAACACCCCAGTTTCTTATGGAATTGTTTTTAAATAGTGCAGCTGTGTGATTAAGAATGCTATCAGAAGCATTTACACTGAACAGTTTTTAAATTTTATTTTATGATTCTTCTGCAACTTAGATATTTTGGAGACTAATTTGGAATCCTTTGCGATAAAATCATTGCAGATTTATTTAGTCTGGCTTCTAATATTCCACTCTTCTTTTCCTGATGATATTTTTCACATCTAGACTACTGGGAAATATGTCTTAAAATATCCAGCTCCTTGTATGAGAGTAAATTCACAAGTCAAGAAAGGTTCACCCCTCTTAGTACCTTAGCTGTGAGCTCTCTTTAAAATAATCAGCTCTCTGTTGCCTCTCACCTAAGCAAAATGCTGCACCAATGTTTCCCTGTTGTTTCTGTCCCTCTTATGACCTTTCTCAGTGGAATATTGGCCTTTATTTCCCACTAACCTTTTGTGAATTCTCAAATGGTAGTCTTGTCTCTAAGGTATCAAACTCAGTGTTGAACTTTGGGATAGTTGTTTTGTGTCTTGTTGAGAGGCTGATTTACCTACTTACAACCACAATTTAGGACAGACAGAAATATGTCCTTAGAGGAGAGATTAAAAATTTGCAGGGGAATTTAAGGTTACAGTTTTTATTTATATATTTTTTTTACTGTTGGTTTACTAGTGCAGTCAAATGCAGAAAGAGAATGAATTGTGAATCATCTAAGCTCTGCCTGCTTTTCTTAACACTAGAGCAGAACAAATCTCATTCAAGGTGTATTTCTTTGCATGGGAAGGCATCAGCCAGACATCAATAAAGTTGGTATGTGCCAAATAGGATTTTAGAAATTCAGAGCAGCCTCCTCAAAAGAGCACAGCTCTGGGGACAAAATAGCACTGGTGATATTGGGTAATGGAGCCTACTCGTGGAGCAAGGATTCATGTAAAGTGGCTAAATATATTGGTAATGATTTTAACTTTTTGGGGGGTGCCTTTTTTTTTGATACTGCTCTGATCCCATTTACTTGGGTAATAAAATCAGCATCCACAGATGCCCAAGGGCCTTCTAACAAACTCTGCCTGATGATTAACTGTGCAAAGATATGAGAGGCCTTGGGGAACCTCTGATTACATGCACCTAAGCTTGTTCAGGCCACATGTTTTTTGTACTGACAGCGTAATTTCTGCAGATTTTAGAGGGAAGTAATAACTTTTCCTGGGAGAAAGACAGACCTCCCGAAATGGCTTGGGAAAAAGTCAGCAAGTCCCTTACTAAAGCCCATCTGAAACACTTAAAACAGACTTGGTCTTTAGTATAGATATGTCTTAATAAATGAAATCTAATGTGCTGTTGAAGAAAAAAAAAACCTTCCACTAATCTCCTGAGAAATTTGTCTAATAGAAGAATACTTAACTCTTAAGAGATGTTTAATTTTTCAGGACCTTTTACGAACAATACCAAGCACACTAATGTAATTACTCAGTTCTACAGTTTCCTTCTCAACGAGAGAAAAGAGGAATGCTGTTTGTACATATAGAACACTTCAGCCAAACTCCCTTTTCCATAACTCCAGCTCTGATACACCCAACTATTTATTCATGTCTTGTTTTTAAATCTCTTTACAAATCAGAACTGTCTTAGGGAAGTTTCACTTTATCAGCAACACTGCATCCTGCTACAGAGATAACACAGCTCTCATGGTAACACTGCCTATAGGTTACAATTCTCTTGGATACCTCCATGGAAAAGGAAGAAACGTCATCAGTTTTGGAGGCAGCTATTTTCTTCAGCTTGCCAGAGAGTTAAAAGCAATTAGTTGCATCTCATAAAAATCTTTTACAGAGCAAACACTTGTCCTACTTTCTCACTTATCTTCCACTTAGTACAGTGGTTCAGGATTGTGCTTTAGAATTTAGGATTTGACATACACCTCATTTTTAAATTAAAACTGGTCCTCTCCCACTGTGATTCCACTTTTCTAAACAGCTCTCTCATTTCTGAAAGGCAGCAGGATGCAACGTGAGCATTCCTCTCACCCCACAAGGGCACACAGGAAGGGGAAGATGTTTAACAGTGTAACAGGCACAGCACAAAGAATGAGTGAACCAAAGGCACCTGTGGCTCTGGCTTCTGGCCGGTCTCATTAAAGCCTGTAGCAGTAAACTTTCAAAGCTCTTTGGAAACCACAGTTTGCCACCTTACAGAGTTGAAATCGACACAGTCAGAGCCCTTCCCTTAGGATTTCTCCCTCACCTGGAGAGCAGCCACTGAAACAAAGGCTGGAGTTGGTCTTTCCCATTGATGCAGTCAAAAGGAGAACGACTCCTGTGTACACAGGCATTGCTGGATGGGTGTGTCTGGTTTGAGGTACAGATCAGATCCTCGTGTGCTTTTAGCCAGTGCCTTTGGGACTTTCAGCCTAGTAATTGGTTCCTGAGTGTCCCTGTAATAAAGAAAGGCCTTTTTTTATGAGGTCAGTCCTTCCTCCTTTATTGGAAATAGAATAGTGAAAGGGACACCCAGCTTATGGGATGGATGGGTTGAAAATGCTTTCTTTTAAATAGAATTACTGTGACATGCAGTAGTTATGAATTGAAATTTCTTTATATTTCCTAAATTTGAATCTGAGGTTTCTGAGGGCACCCATTCTTACATGGAGACAAGAACTATTTTGTTCTGACTGTGGTTCACAGCACTCACACTTGTGGCACTTCCTCATGGGAACCTCAACTTTTGTTTTTTTCACAGTGTTAATAAAAGCCAAAAACATGTGGTTGCCCTTTGTTGTGGAAAACCCAACAGTGCAGCTGCAGCTGGCTAAAGCCCAGGGACAGGAATTATTCTGTGCTCTCTTCTGTCACCTGCCAACCCAAGGGAGTGCAAAACCATCTTCTGAAGAGTTCTGAACTGTACTGTTAAAAACGTTCCCCTGGTCAAGGCCCATCCTTTCAGTTTGATTTCCATTTCCAGTTTCTCTGCATGAATATGCTCAGATAGGAACATCAGCTTTCTGTAGAGCACCCAATCACCATGAATCTTCCATATCTCATATGAACAGAGAGTGAAAGGAGCTGATCTGATTGCACACCAATTTCATGTGGCTGCTCATCTGTAGAATGCAAGTTACTGTACCAGACAGTTGCACAAAATATTTGCTTGGATAACTCATCTTGGCTGTTGTCAGAGCCAGATCAGGAGGAAAGCACAACATACCCAAGCTTTCAAAGCCAGCACCTACAGCCAGGGACATGATTACATGAGAATCTCAGGTTCGTTAATAGAAAAATGAGACAGTATTTCTAGCCCTTAATGATGGAAAAAAAAAAAAAAAAAAAAAAAAAAAAAGAAATCCGGAAAGCCTGGAGGTGTCTCTGTCATGGTACTGAAATATGCTAAAAACCCCAGGCTGCCTTAATTCAGATTTGGGACTCATGCCCATCTTTACTACCTAATTAATTATAAAGATGAGCTTGCAGGAAGTGCAATTATCTGTATTTTCTGCTGAGTTTCAAAGTATTTGGAGAAAAGATGGGCAAAATCTTTTATTTGTTGAGCAGGAAATTTGTTGCTCATTATCATTTCAGGAAGCTAGTAGTATTTGAAAATTTGGCTAATAATTTCAGCCAAAGGAGGGAATTTTACAAGAAATGTTTCCATTTTGAACACAGATTTGTTTAAAACAGTATTTTTCATTTTGAAGTAGATCTTTAAAAAGGAACAAAATATTTAGAACAAACTTCTTGAAATATAACACTTAATTTGGTTGACAATATAACATTTTGTGTTCTGTCAAAAGATCACGAAATATTTTGTCTCTTTGCAATCAAAAATCCTTTTCTCTATCAGCACTTTTCGCATAGGTCCCAAAATTCATATCCCATTACCCCACCAGTGCCCTGGAGTCCATCATGGTTCATTCCTGACACAACAGCCACTTGCATGTTAAATTCTCAAATCTGATGTGGGCAGTCCCAAACCATGAAGATGTTCAAGCACAATCTTGTTCAGAACACCTTCCATGACAGGTATTCTTCAATTTCTAGCCAAAAACCTTTTAAACTAGGAAACTCTTACCATTTTAGATAGCACTGCTGTTGGTTTTGAGCTGTTTTTAGAAACCAGGGTCAAACCTCTCTGACGTAGTGTTAACATCAATCAGAAAAGCAACAAACTGCAGTTGCTGAAAGCAGATTCTGTGTATAGAGATGGGTTTACTTCTCTGGGAGGAATGAATATAATACAGGAGCTACTGTAGAAAATAAAAATGAGGTTAAGAAAAAATGCCTGATTAGTAATTTGGGCCCATGATTATGGGAAGTTCTGGAAAAGGTTTATTTTAAACAAACAACTTGCACAGACAGAAAAATGACAGTAAATGTTTACATGCTCCCTGCAATGGCAATGGGGATTTTGGTTGGTTGGATTGGAAGCAATTTGAAATGAAAATCAGTAGTAGTAGCCTGTCATTGAAGAGTTAATCAGGCAAGGAATCGAAGGAGATCATCCACAGGAGAGAACAGCTTCTGAGTACATAACCCTTGTTAACTCTTATTCTAGAACTTAAAATGCTCTGCTCTCACCTCAGACCCTGAACTGGATTAAAACCCACTACTATTCTATTGTAAGAATCATCAAAAAGGGTTAATCTTAGACAGCTATACCACCTTAAATGTAAAATCTGTTTTTACACAAATTAGTGACAGCGTAGAAAAATTCCAGCCGAGCAGGTGAAATCCTAGCTCTTCCTATGGACTTGAGTAACAAGATGACAGGGGATCATCCACCAATGCTGGAAACTGGGAGAAAGCAGTTAAGTCTTTTCAGCAAGACCCCATGTGCAGCCTAAAGAAGCTGTGTTAGGAACTAGGTGGGACAATGCTCAAGGGAACCCTCACTATACAGACTTGGTGTTTCTCTTGCATGTAAAGCTGCAACAAAATACAAAAGTGCATAGACCTCAAGAAAAATTCAGCAAACCAAAGCAAAATTAGGAGAAAAGAAGTGCAAGGCTACTACCTTTATCCTCAAGTCATTTCTGCCATTACATAAATCTATCTCCCCAATACTAAACCCAAGGCACTGCTATGAAGATCCTGAAAATGCTTTACTTCCCTTGATACAAAATACTGACTAAATACAAATAAAAACCCAGTAGTGTTATGTACTTAAGTGTGATTGCAATAACAGGTACACTTTCAACAAGCAAAACCATCTTGATTTTTTAACTTTTTGCCTTTCTTAGCCCCAGCAAGACGGAAGAGGAAGCAAAGAGATGGAAGCACTAGTATTGTGAAGAAAAAAAAATCCCAGAGCTGCTTTTTAACACTTGAAATAAAGATGCCTAGGAGCCATCCTTCTTCTTCATTGCTGTTTCTGTCTCTGCCTCCAACAAAAAGTCATCTGCAACTCATATTAATATTTACTTATTGCATCACAACTTTGGTTTGCTGTTCTACTACTGCTAGAGTGCCTTACTGTTTAATTCTATCCAGTGTGCAGTGCCTGACAGTCTGGGATCTTCCAATCCATCCGTGCTTCCCATCTTTTGGAAGTATGTACTTCCAAAGTCACGACGTTAGCAGGCCCAGTGACCTCTGCAGCTGCTGAGGAAAACTTCCTGCTTTTTTTGTGTGCCACATGACACACTCTGTGTCCATTATTCCAAAGGGAAGCTGCAGCAGAGATTCTGCTGGCAATAAAAATTCGATTGTTCAGATCTTATCACTGCTTTAGTATAAATATTAGGCCCCTATAGGAAAAAATAGAGGGTTGATATTGTCTTGAATATTATGGCTTAAAAGTCCTCAAGTTTGGTGTCCTTTTGTCACTCCTACTCACTGAGAGGGTCCTGCTGATCTTTATGTTGTTGTTGTTACTGTTGTGCAGTGGACATTCATTGATTTTGTTCTTAATTCTGATATCTGAAATCAGCATTGTTTGCCCCTTATCTCTCCCCAGAGCAGCTCCCCTGAATTGGCCTTGACTTGTTGTTGCTGAATGTATGGATGTTCGCAGGGACAAGGATGTAAATTATTTTAAATGACTGTTGTAATGTTTATTCATTAACTTAGTTTTAAGAATGCCTGCCAATGCTGAAGGAAACATAACTCTAATGAAGCACTTACAAAATGTCAGAGAAAATCTAAATTAGTCTCTGAGGTTTTCAAAATATTCATTAAAATATATCAGAAGGCAGAATGTTTTTCAACCACAGAGACAACCCTATTACTGCAAATTTCATTATGCATTTTCAGTTGAAATAGTCATATAACATTTAACATAAAGCAATAAACCTGATGCTATTTTGGTCCAATCTACACCATTTAAAAGAAGTGTAAGGGATTTGTATTCTGAAATATCAAAACTCAAACAGAAGGAATGATAATCCATATTTGAGCAAGTTCTACGTAATTACATTTAATTCATTTCGGAATGTATAGGACAGTTTCAAAGTTGAGAAAAATATTCACTGGGTTCAAGTTTTTTCCAAAATATTTCCACTCATATTTCCATTGGAATTAACAGAAGAGTTCAGGGTGCACTGAACAATGATTTTCCTTAATGTAGCATAATCATGAAAAAAGTACAAGACTAGTCCTTCTATTCTGGGATAGAGGAATTATCAAAATACCTGTTTCAATTTTCTCTTTATGCCAGTCATCAAACTGGTCTCTCTTTTTATGAAAAATGCAAATGAAATCTTTGTTGGGTGTCCTGGCAAATAGAAGCAGAAGTAAAAAAGAGTAAAATAACTTAATTGGTATATGTGAAAAAGCGTGAAATAAAATTTGGCAAACTGATTCTCTTTAAAAATTATAATCTGCAGAAACAATTTAATCTTTCCCCTAAGAAATTTGAGTGAATGTGGTCCATGCCCAAAGGTACCACTGATTTTCAAGTGTTGAAAAATGTAAGAATGTAAGAAGAAGGAGAAAACATGCAGCAGCCACTTATAAAGAGTGCAAGACTGTTGATTAGTTGCACTTTTTAGTGTGGAGAGGAAGTAGAAAACCTAGAATAGGAAAGGCTTGGATTCTCCTGGCGTGTTATACAAGGAAAGTTAATTCTGACAGAGAAAGGAGTTAATATTTTTTGTTTTTGGTCCTTCATTAATGACTCTTTTCCTTTCTGCCTTCTGTGAGGAGGGTATTACTCTAAAGTTAACATGCACAGCATGATGATTTTATTGAATGATTTGCTAAGACCTCATGCATCATTACCTCATTGAAATATAATGAATAATCCTTTATGACTTGTCAGTTAATAATGTGCAATAACAAGGGCTGATAGTGGTTTAAACCCATACCTGAGGAGGTGAATGCAACGTGGGAAAAGCAGCTAAAGTACCCAGGGCATTCTTAAAGAAAACACTTTGGCAATTGCACCTTAACTAGATGAGAATTCCTAACAGGGAATTTAGTCTCATGTCATACATCAACAGTATATCACTAAGAGAGAGAAATTTAGGTTTTATTTTGTATATTAATGATATGCATTTGCCAGCAGATTTCTCCGTGCTCAGCTGCTTTTAGATTCCTTAAGACATTTCCCTTAAAGTTCTTCCAAATAGTGGATACAGAATTTCTATGGAAAACTGTAAGAGTTTACTTATCCTGGGGGAGAGGTGATTGTATTTGTATTGTATTGGTACAGAAAGGATGGATTGTTTTTCTTTTGTATTGTATCATCCTCTGTTAGGATTATGGTAATGAGTCTTTAACAGATAAGCATATAGAAGCCTTTGAAAACCTCAACAACTCATTTAAAATAAAGAGAAGAAAGAACAAAGGGAAATGGGGGCTTCCTGTAGCTGAGGTTTAGCATCTCTGCTGATGCCTGCCTTAAGCCAGGATATATGAGTACAGAAAGGATGGACTATGCCTTCACTAAGCAGAAGGACATTTTCTTGACAACAAAACAGGATAACTATCCTGCAAAACCCTAAACCAACAAATGTTAACTTAGCTGCATCCAAGCACTTAAAGACCAGCTCCTAACTCTTAGTTCCAGAGTGAGAGACCACTTGCTATTGCTGCTTGCCTGCATCAGGGTTTAAGGATGACTTCTCATTTGAGTGAGAGCACAGCTAAGGGCATACTCAGTCTCAGAAAAAAGCTGTACCAATACTTTAAAAATAGCACCTGCAAAGGCTCCTTGAAAATATAAAAGCCAAGAATTCACCTTACTTACCTTCAGCTGACATTGACCGTATCGACTCCTAATTCTTGCTCTAAAAATTGGTTCTACCTATGGCTTTTGAAAGCACAAACTGTGTAAAATATTTGGAGTTTTCCTTGAAAGTCTGGAGCTTCACTACTCTAGTACCAGGCAGAAAAATTACTAGAATTGTCATGCATCATATCCATTTGGCTGGGGTCAACAGAAAGCTTACGAGAAATATACTTTTGATTTGCATTTAAAAAAGTGACAGTTCTAAAGTGTCCCTGATGATACTGTAAAATTTCATGGTCACTTTGCTACAGCTGATTTGATTGGCACCTCAACAGAGGCCAGTAAATATTAAACAGCTCTCAGCCTTTTTTTTTCTGTCAGTAGAGATTCAAAATGCTTTTGATGGATTCAGAGACTGTTTCATATGATATTTTATTAACTCCTGCAAACTGTATGAAAACAATTCAAAATATCTCTTAGATAAAACAGCTTTAGCAAGAGCTAAATTGAGTCCCACGATTCAGCAATATCCCATATGGTGCCTCATATGTCACAAAACCTGCCTGGATCTTGAGAGTGAAGGTGATTTTTTTTTTCCTGTAGGACTTCAGTCTACATTAGCACAAACCAAACACAAGTATTCTCTCCCTCCTGGATCTCCATCTTGGAAAAATGCTATTTTAATCTTGCTCTGGGCTTACCCACCCTAAGATAAATTGAGTATTTATCTTCCAATGACTACTACTTGGGATCTTGGAACTCTCTTGATATTTGCAGGCATGAGCCACTGAAGAACTTGGCTTATTAATAATTAAATTCATACAAAGCTTTTGCAAATGGAGACAAACAGCATCCTCTCCAAACACCTGCTGATACAATCTCCCATGTTGGCCTCAGGTGTGAGATACGGATTTCAAATGAAACACTTGGAACTGTCCCAGTCTGCCCCTGATTGACAGCAAGAATTTTTTTTTTTTTTGCATTTTGTTTATTCTCTGTGCTCTGACGCCCTTTTGCAAAAGAAGATGGTAACATAACTCTCGGCTTGCTAAAGCATGAATGAAGAGTAGCAAAATTATTTTTAATGTGGGAAATGTGAAGCCATATGGAATCCCTTTTATGGAAGAAGCAGTTCTTTTTGCAGCTTTTCTTATTAGGTAACTCTCAACATTTATAAGGACAGAACACCAGATTTCTAGGAAATCAGTCAACTCTGGCACTAAAACAGCTGCCACATCCCTGAGAGGCATGGCCAGAAATGGCTGGGTATTGGCTATCCGTGGCACTTCACACCTAAACCAGTCCACTGAGGCAAATTCTGCACGCAGAATTTTTAATACTCATTTGAAACTCAAAAGTGTATAACCACCCCCCACCCCGCTGTGTACAAACCCAGTCATATTTATAACTGAAAAAAAAAAATAATCACGAAGCAACTATTACCAAAAAACTTTATCTTGTGTCTCAAAAAATTGGACTGATAGTGATATCACGCAAAGATAATGGTTGTTGAGCCATTAAGTGGAGAAATGGAACACGTGAAGAAGAGGTTGCCAAAGCAACGCTGGTTAATAGGCACACAAAGAAATTATTGAAGAGCTTCACAGTTTCTGTATAAAACACATACATGGAATGAGAAACGCTATTTTTTAAACAGCAAAATTAAGAACTCACTCTTAGCAGATTCTGATTGGCAAGAAGCAAAATCGTAACAGCACTGCCCAAGCAGAGAATTTACTGAAACTCAAAAAAAATTTATGCTAAAATTTTGAAATCAACTAGAGCATCAACAGGAGACATTAATATAAAGTGGCTACAGTCCCTTTATGGTGAGCCTGCTCTTATATTTCCACAAAACACAGTGGGATCCCTTACAGTTTTTTCTCACTCCACCCTGACACATCAAGCAGCAGTTGAATTACTTGAATTCTCACAACTCTACCAGCAAACTGTATTTTACTCTGCTAGTTTGTTACCTTGGCAAGGGATGTGATAATTACTGAGATCACAAGGGCACCATCTAAAAACTTTGTCACCTTCCAACTCAGTGGCACAAATACACTTGTCTTACATGAACAGCAGAGAGCTTACTATTGATGCCAAAATTCACTTATGGGAACAATTTTGTGTCTGCAGTTAAAATAGTAGCCTTTTTTTTTTTTTTTTGAAATGCCTGTTATTTAATTATTACGTTTTTAAAAAGCATAGCAGACTGACCTAACTAATTACTTTTTCATCCACAGACATCTAATTGATCTGTCTTTGCCATCATTTTTAATGCAAGCAACTCCACAACTACCATTTTCCATGTGGGTAGCAGGACTGGCCAGTAACTCAGAGACTTTCCAAAGAGTTCTGTTCAAACTAATGTCCATTCTGTAATACCCACTGTTATTCCCTCCAGTGCTCCCTGTGTTGGGCTTGTCTTCCAGATAGGCTACATGCTTTTTCTGTCTGTCATTTGCCCAAGTGCTCTTTAACACTGATTCCCTTTCCTTTGTGTTTTTGACCCCAGAAATTAAAATACTGGACTTCTGGGCACCATAAGCTTTGGCTAGGATAATCAGGTTACTTGGTAAGAAAATCTGCTTTGACTTAGTCTTCCTACTTGCCACAAAAAGGAATACCTTAGGCTAGCAGATATTTTCTTTCTGGAAGAATAGTGATTCCCTAATTCCAGAAAAATGGCTGCTCAGAAAGGTACCAAGAATCACTGTTTGATTGATAAGGGAGGGGACAACTCTCATGAGAGCTGTTATTTTGCTGATTATATGAACGAGGCCACCATTTAAAGAGCTTCCTGGCAGTAGGCTCTAATTCAAGAGTTCTGTCAATTTTGGTTTTCTCAGTAGGGTTCTAAGTGGGCTACTTCACACCTGTCCTTCACAGAGCTCTGCTGAGGAAGAAAACAGGGGAACAACTTGCCACTAGGTACCTATCATTTAAAAGGAAGTGTGGGAGAAAGAAGTGTGCATTATTGTAGCATGATTGCCCTCAAGATTCCTTACCCAGAAGCACATTTTGCTGCTCATCCTTTTTTACTGTTCTACAGTCAAATAATTATAGTGCAGTTGCTGCTTTCCTATTTCTCTTTGAAAACAGTTCCACGTGTTTCTCAACGCACACCTCATTAAAACCCAGAAATTGCCTTATTCTGGAGAAAAGAAATTTTATGCAAATTGTATTATATGGGCAGAAAGAATTGGAGCATAAATTCGAGGATGATGTTTGTTTATAAAACAAGCGAGAGCCTGTGTGTGCTTATTTAAAGAATAAAATATTCAGTGACATAATCAGGATTGTTTAGAAGAAAAAACCCAAGAGTGATGTTTCAAAATCAAAGATAAACGAGAAAGATACTTTGAAAAAATCGCCTAGAAATACAATGCTTAACCACTTGGTGTCACTCTTGACTCGTGCTAGAGTCAGTCTGCACCGTCTATGCCAGCAGGAAACACGGATGTAATAAAGTTAAGTGACAGACTAGACACGATTTCACCAGCTGTATTTTGGAAAGAAAATTCAGGTGTTCAGAGATTCAAAGAGACTGACCTAACTGTTCTGTAGAGGTTGCATGGTGGAGACGTGTTTCACAACTCACTGTCTGAAACAGACCATTCCTAGTCCCCATCATCTGCAAAAACTTCATCTATTAAACCCAACTGTTGGATTTGTTATCATCTCCTCTCTAGTTCTTGACATGTATTGCAAATGGAAGTGTCCCACAGTTGCTACCTTTGTGCACTCTTTTCAATGGAAATGAACTTTGAAAAATGTCACCAAACCCTTGTCTTGGTAACTAGAGTTAGTAACTATGAATAACTATGCTGAGGGAATATCCTGCCTTAGTTGCAAGATTGGACCTGAGCAACCTGCAAACCATCAATTTAAAACTTTTAAAAATAGTAGCCTTAGAAGCCAAGCTGCCATTTGTCTTCTACTCTCCTGTAGGCCACATTGCTAAAATAAACTGAATAGGTCATACTAATGCTGGCAAGTGCCAACATCACTCTATTCCATGCCAAAAGGCATCATGGAAAATAACCCCAGCCCCCCAGCCACCATGTCCAGCCCTTGCACAGGATGTTGCCCTACAGTGCATTCAGACCCACCACAAATACATTTTCCCCAGTTTAATGTGAGCAACAACATTTGGCTGCCATTAGCATCACTGGAAGTTACTGGGAGGGAGACAACTTTATTTCTCAGCAGAACTGTCACTGACAATGCACCCTTCTCTTGGCTTTGTCAATGGGATGAAGAGAGAATAATGGATGAAAACTTGAAAAAAGGTTGCTCAGGAGACAGACACTACTATTACATTACAACTTCCTAATTCTGCTAGTTTCCAGGGAGTTGATGTTCATATTTATTGCCCACAGAGAATTTAGAAAAGCACTATTTATAAAACAACACACTCATATTTATAGTGTGGCTTATTAATGAGAATCTAGGAACAACATGCTCTGGGATTTCCAATACTTGAGTGATAAAAAGAGAAAAATGGTAATAAGAAAGTAATAAAGGTCTCCTCTGCTGGCTTCCTATTTCCTGGCAGTACTCCTGATGTTGGATATTTGGAAAACATACCAGAATTTTATTTTTTTTTTAAATTTAAGATCCTTCTACTCATTCTGCATGTTTTCTACTGCAAAAGGTATTAGGAGAAAAGCAGCTTACCTCTCCTCTCTTCTTTCTGCATCCCACCATCTTGTTTAATGCTCAATTCCATCTTCCTTCCACAGAGTGATTCTGGGCACCACACGTTGTCATTTCCCCTGGTACTAACAGCAGAAAGGCAAATATGGTGCCAGTGACTCAGACCTGCATTGCTGGTACCTCACTCAGTGAGATGCAGAGCAGAAAAGGACCTGCCATCCTCATCCCCTGCTGGGCACTGCCTCCCTCATTAGTACCTCTACTCTCAATTTCCTGCAATAGTTTGTAAATTCTCCTTTCTTGCTACCAGTCTTTCTGAATAATATCTAAGTTAACCTACTTTATCTTCAGATTTTCTCCTGTGAGCTCAAAGTTTAATTCTAATTTAGCAAGGGGGTTTTGCAGGCAAAATTGATTTGTTCAGTGTTATAGAAGCATTCTTTGGATTAGCAAAGAAATGAACTGAAGCCCACTGAATGACAGGCTACAATACCACATCCTTCCTATCTTCATTGGCTACCTTAGACTCCTGTTTGGATTTTCATATTTCAGGTTTCGTATTTCTGATTCTGACAATGAACTGGGATAAAGTCAGTTGAGAGCTGCAATCAAGAACTCGTGTTTCTGGACTCAACAAGGATGAAAGTTGCTCCCTGGCACCTACAAAGCATGGAGTTGCTGGACTATACTGAGCTTCAGAAGGTAACAATGCTTAGTTTCGTGTTCACACCTTACATCTGGATGTACTGCAATGTAATGTTACACAAAGCTGGTCTGAAGCATAATGACATTAGTTCCAGAACTGCTAAGCAGCTGTGAAAAAGTGACTCAGGACTCTACCAGAAAAGTCAAATGATGAGAAATGGTGTTTCACAGCAAAGGCAACATCTAACAAAACTTGCTAACACAAAGCAATAGGGTTTTCAGCTCATTCACAAGCCTGTCACTGTATTGGCATCAAGCCAAAGTTTTCATTCACTCAGAATGTATCTGAATTGAAAGAACCCTGGTAAACCTGTATAAACTGGTTAAAACCGGTGCAGGAAGGCAGGAAATCTTCAAGAAGGCTTCTAAGCACTGACAGAATCATCGCTTGATTGCCCATTTCTGACTGCTCTGTCACAAACCCAGCATTGCTCCTGAGGTTTGTGACACAGCCCATAACCCATCAGCTGAGACCGACAAAATACTACTATCTACTGGTCTGCCCACCACAGAGGCTTTCAGCCCTTCATCAGTTCCACAGAGCCTCAAAGTTTTCCAGTTTAGCACTCAAGTTCTTGAGAAAGGCTGTTGTCCCTCAGAACGGCCTGCAGCAGAGCCTGCTGTTCTCTTGCCCCCTCTGCAAGCGTGGCTCAGCTGGTGATGCACAGGGAATGGATGATAAATGTCACTGCTGCTCACCCTCACGTGCCAAGCTGTGCTCCAGGTGCCCATGCAGGGACTGCCTTTCAGCTCTGACAGTGTCTCTGGCAACAGCCAGCAATGGGCAGCTTTCACTGACACCCAGGCTGGGGGAAAAAAGGAGCATGGGCACAGGAGTGGACAAGTTTAGGACAACCTCCTCCATTTCCCTTATCTCAAATCTCTCAGTTTTTAATCTCATTGGCACAAACCCTCATCTTTCATCTGCAGGTGCCTGTAGACACTGAGTTTTCTGTTGCCCTCTCCTCACTTTTTTCAGTGGGTTGCCTGTTCCTTCTCTCCTAGAAAACAAAGAGAATCAACGTTGTTGACTCAGTTGGATTTTGGTGAATCAAAATATACAAAATCCCATCAAAGTCTAAATATTCTACCTTTTATGGAATCTAAACAAGTACTTGGCAAGTGGCAATAAGCTTCACTGTAATGTTACATATTCAGTTAAAAATATTAATCAGTTATTCTCAAGACAGATGTTTTAAAATAATTTATAATAGCAAAATTATAGCAAATAAGTAGCAAATTATAGCAAAAAAATTGATACACTTCAAGTGTATTTAGAGATGTGAGTGAAAGCAAAGTCTTACAGCTCTTCTTTCCAGCTGTCATTACGAAAGCCCAGGATAGAGGGGCTGACTAAAACTACATTGTTCCAGATAATAATCCACAAATCCACAAGACCTCCAGAAACAAATAGGAGTGTTCCCTGCACCTTTTTCTCCCCCCGCCCCAGAAAGATGGTAGCTATTAGCTACTGAAACCTACAAAGATCCATGTAGTGCAAAAAGGAGAAATTTATGTTTCCTCTCTTTGGTCCCAGCCATACTCTGGCTTTTATGTATTTTATGTCAATTATTAAGCATGACTGCAGTTATTATACTTTAGGTGTTGAAGAAACATCCCATTATTAGTTTTTAATATTACTTTGTGATTGAATACTTGCAGTCAGCGATAGCCTTGCACTACTCATGTAATTTCCTTTATTACATTGTTTTCCTATATAATATAGAGGGTTCATTAAGAAAGCAGCAAGCTGAGTGATATTACTGAAAGCACATACTTAAAGGAAAAGTACATAGTCAATACAAACATATTAATTGGTGTGCATCACACAACAGTGGTTCTTTCACCAATATGTTAAAGTTTTATGAGCCATTTTCTTTCTGCTTATGTGGAAAGTGAGAGGAATATAGGACTTGTCTTTACAAACAAGCTCTGGGCCTGCTGGTAGACAAGGCTAAGCACCATGAGATAAGGAAGACAATGGGAGGAATTCCATTGATTGATGAATTCAAGAGATATGTATCTTCAAACATACCAAAAGTCTGCCCACAAGGCAGAGGGGGTTATACAGTAGAAGAGAATTTTTAGGCATTCCGGGAAGTCTGTACCTCTTGAGTACCTCAGCCAATGGGGAAAGAGAGAGGGAAATGCGGATCCGGGAAAGAGGGAAAACAGGATAAAAAGGAGGCTGCGACCTCCAAAAATCTGAGAGACCCCAGGGGAATGCCCCATGGCCTCTCCCTTTATTCGAATAAAGTAAAGGGACTCCTCTGTCTCCTTGTTGGACATAAACCTCTGGTGTTGGTGGATTAATTTTCCTGACAATTGGCATTAATAATCAGTCAGTTGATCTAGGGTACACCTGTACCATATACCTTGTTTATTGACTGCCTGGGTCTGAGGATATCAGCAGAGCAGGAGATGTTTATAGCTTTGCATGCTCGAGACAATCAAACATTGCTTAAAGTAACTTTAAAACAAGGTAAGATAATCAGATTTATCATGAGGTTGAAAGCATAAAGAGAGGGACTATATATATTAGATATTGTCTCCTTTACAAAGGAAAGATGGATTAATAAAAGCTATTAAAAACTCAAATTAATGCATATTTTATAGACTCTACAGCATAAAGAGGAAGATTAAACTTAAAGGTGGCCATTTCAGGCTTTATGCAGCACTTTAGGAATTTATTTCCATCCCTTGAAGTAATGTGGGTGTAAGGCCAGCAGACCAATTATGTTACCAGAATGAAGTAACCATCTATAGCAACTTTGCTTGAAATGCAAAACTGCAGAGACACCTTCACACTAGAATTAACTATTTTTACAGCAGATGTAGAAAATAATATCTTTTTATAGGAGATACTTTTTGTTTTCCTTAAGTTTTTACCATTTTGGTAGATTTCAGGAGGCATTTAAAATTCTCACACAAAGTATTATCAAGAATGAGGGAATAACAGGATTAGTTACTGTAATTTGATTGAGTGAATTTGAAAGACTCAGAATATGATACAAAACCTACTAGAGCTAAACAAAAGAGTTGTACTGTCTGTAAAGTGTAACTTTATGTAAAAATCACTCAAATGCACAGAACTAAAAGCCTGTTCCCATATTTCTGGGCCATGGGACCCCACGTGTTCTGCACAGGAAATTAGAATCTGTACTGACAATTCTTTCAGTAATCAGAAAAACTATGGGAGAGTCAAGGGATCCTGGAGGGCAGAAAGCCCAAGCCAGCCCCAGATGCCTCCTGTAGCTGGAAAATAAAGGACAGAGTGAAAGAAACAGAACTGAAGAAGAAAATTGAGGAGGAATTTGTAAAGAAAATTTCATTTAAGTGATGCCCAAAACATAGAACCGCTCTTACAAGAAGTATAATGTGGTTGCCTTCAATACACTTGGCAGATCACACCAAAGAGAGCCAAGAGATCTGATCTATCACTTCTCCATTTCCAAATGAGAACTACATAAAAATGGTTAAGTTTATCACAAGAAGAAATCTTTCCTTTTATTATGGAAACTTACTTAAAAGATGTATTCTTCTTGTAGGTGTACGAAATTGGTTGCAATAGTTTAAAGTTTATAGACTTGGAGAAAATGCACATTAGTTACTAAATGGTTTTAGAAAGAAAATCAAGTTGGCATAATTGAAAAGTGAAATCAATGATATGATTTGAAAGACAGTGTTTAGATTTAAAAAAAAAATCTATTTCTACACAAATATAGGCAAGATAGGTATAAAGCAGGAAGACCAAAACCACAGATGAACTTGCTAACAGCATAAAATCTAAAACTACTTCTTTCAAACATGCCAGGTGCTGCCCGAGTCTCTGTGGGACCAATACATGTTTATAGTAAGAAAGATGTCCAAAAGAATGAATTTGTTCTCCTACACTTCTCAAAAACAAATTTAGTTAAGCTATACCACAAATGTCCTTTATGATGGACATGTCAGACAGACCATCTCAAATCCAAGTATCAGTAGAATAGAATTAGAAACAGATTGGTAAAATGAATAATCAGCAAATCCCCAAGACCAAGTGATATTCAGTAAGATGTTCTAAAGGCAGTCAGGTATGAAATTACTATAATGTGGTCATATGTAACCTTTTGCTTGTAAGTACCTTGGTGCCAGAAAAATAGAGGTGGCTGATGTAATACCAAGATTTCAAGAGAGTTCTTAGGGGATTTGGAGAACTACAGACTGGGAAACCAGCTACAGTGAGTCTCAGAATGATCTCAGGACACCAAAGGATAAAGTTCTATAATGTCACATAAAATTTAATGTACAAAAATCTAAAGTGTTACAAATTGGAAAACAATTGTAACTTTAGACAGAGTTAGGCCTTTGAATTTGCATTACATTTTTCATGCCTACTTTTAGTGAAGATTTCAGGAAGCTCTCATTCTACTTCTGATGCTAACCATGTTTTTTGAAACCTCTTTTGTTCTGAAAAATTAAACCATAGGGTTTTTTAGCAGTCCCTGATAAGTGATGCATAAAACCCCAAATTTAGGAGCCAAACTAAACTTAGAGAGAAACTGTCCAACATAGAAGTCTAAAAATTAAGAATATTTCCATTTCTATCCTTTTTAAAATTCCAATAAATTTTAACCAACTAGGAAAAAAATTAATCACTGAATCTTTATGCATTTGACTAAGTCATATCCCTTGTAATTCAGAGTCCACTTGTGTTTTATATCCTTTATTAAGCAAAAGGCATACTTTCCTCATTTGCAGTCTTTAACCTCAGTCTTTTTATACTGTATTCTGAATAAACCAAATATGTAAAATTAATTTCCTTACCTGCATGCAATTTAGGGGCCAGAACTGATTTAACTCTTCAGATTATTTACCTGTGAGCTAATTTTGCCTTTTGTTAATGAAATAATAGGGCACAGCTCTATCTGGTAAGTCTGACCCTGTGTCAGGCCTCTCAGCCAGCAAGGGCATGTAAACTTTCCTGGTAAGTTTTGAGTTCTGTGAATGATGGGTGGGAACCACTTCAGTGGGTGAGAACACTCAATACTCAGAAAAATTTCCTACTCTAAGCACTACAAGATAAGTAAAGAATACTTTCTTTACGCTAGGTGGAGGGGAAGACTTAATTGCCTAGAACAGTCACTGCCAGATATTTTAGAGATGTTTTTTGAAAAATACTTGCAAAAGCTGTTTAGAAGAGATTGACAGCAGAGAGCACAGACAGATTTTTATGAAGACAAGGTTGCACACTGTTTCCTGCAAGAATTTTGCTTATTTACAGAGGAATTACACCATGATATGCTTAAATACACATCGAGGAAGATGAAAAAAGGGAGTTTGGCCCAGTGGGTTGTGCAGAGTACTCTGTGGTTCCCTCCCAACAGCACTGGTGAGTAAAGCTCTGCACTGCCCCATGTCTCTGCCATGCACATTTGATTGCAACTTAGCGTGAGTTTACACTGCAGCCTGGTCCCGTGGGGTGCCTGACCCCAGTGGGTGCCCCTATACATCCATAAGACCCTCCCTGACACTGTTACAAAAAAAATGGCATTGCCACAGCGATGGCCATAGAAGCACTACCCCCACAACCATAACAAATAATGAGAAATTAAAAAAATGATAGCACAAGGAACTAAGAAAAGGCTGCCTTCATAGGAAAATGTGCTTTCACCTGTAAGCTATTAAAAAACCCTTATATCTTCCCCTATTTGGCATGGAAGAAGTGTTTTTTAGAAGTATTTGAAGACAAAATCTCTTTATCTACAACCAAAATGCCTTCTTCTCTGAAGTACAGTGTAGTAAGTGATTAACCAGCACTAGCAACACAACACAGCTCTTAACGGTGGGAACTGGAGAACATAATCAGCAAATAATGCAAATTACTGCTAATCAAATAAATTAATTCATTGCCTGTGATTAGTAAAGAATTCAATTCCATCTGCAAACTGCTGTCTGTTGCAAATTCGACCCAAGAATATGCAGCTTGATCAGTAAAGTTTGTAAATAACTTTGCAGCTGAAGTGTGCTGTTCAGCTAGTGAAGCTGTAGTTCAGTTGCCAAAGTACTTCAAAACATCCACAGCTGAGATGTGGAGGAGCTCAGCTAGAGAGACAGGTGCCCGGATCTGGGACAAATTCAACTAAATTAGGAGCATATTCATCTTCACTAACAGTACATACAAAGAAGTGTGTAAATAATATCTCAGTCATTACACTGCTCAGCTCAGCAAAATATACAGCTCCATGACCTGCAAAGTGTAGTGTTAAATTAATGAATGCATCTCAGTTGAGACAGAGTCTGGTCATTAACTTATTGTCCTGGTGGCCATGGTATTTGGGACGTTGTGAGAGTGGGCTGTGGCTGCAGGACAACACACTTGCCAGGGAATAGTACTGAGCTAGGAAAACATGCAACTGTGTGTTTTCCCTTCCATAGTTTCCTGCATTACTAACAGCATGCAAGGTCCTCTGCAGGATTGAAATAATATTCTCCAGGGATGACTCATGAGGTCTTATGATCTTTTAGGGTAGCTCCTTTCTGTTTGGGAAAAAACCTGGGATTGAACTATCATTTGTTGAGGCATCTTCCAACCGTGTTGTCTCGTGATGTGGTATTTTATGTTTGGGTTTGAGCTACACTACCTGCAGTTATGGCAGGGAGAGTTTCAGTTATTTTCCTGTCCTGAGCTGGAGGTGACTCTACAGTGGTGGGCTGTGCTTTCATATTCAGTACCAGTGCTGCTCAAACTGGCCTACACAGTTAACCCCTGGGGTTTTTGCTGTCAGCAAAACAATGAGTTAAACTGGAAATGAATGGGGCCGAAGAACAAGGCCCTTCCCTTTTCAACCTTCTTTCAACCAAACAAGAGTCCTGCTCTTGTTTGCTGCTCAGTGACATGGACAGCTTTGGGAAGGGGTGGCAGAAAGACAGGAGTGTGGAACTCGGTTTGCTTCTTCTGCAAGAGATGTGTGAGGCACTATGGCCTCACCAAATTTTGAGTCTCAAGAAGTCAAAGGTCACATTCGGGGCTCTGTGTAGACCTACTCACAACAGCTACAATCCCAGTGGTGTTCAAAGCCATCACAAAACCAAGAATTTAGACTGGTTAAGACCAGATACGCTAAAGGCGATCACAACTGCGCATGCCTCGAAGACAAAGTTGAAAAGTTCAAGTGTGAAGAAGACTTTAGAAGCCTTCATCAAAGACCCCCGAAGACCCCCGAATTGGGGAAGTGCATGCGCAGTACAAAGAATTATCTAATAACCATGAGATCATGTTATGTAAATTAGTTCCAGCGCGTATGTGATGATGCTGTAATGACATAGCAACATTAAGCAAAATTTTACTGTATAAATAAACCACCACACTTGACAAAGGCGGGTGAGTCAGGAGGAGAAATCCCCCTCACCACCAGCGCTGCAATAAGCAAATACCTGCTCTATAGACATCGGTCTATGGGGATTTATTTCCAGCCTATCTTTCGGGCATCACTTACTTTTTTATTCAATTCTTTTGCAAAGCATGGAAGACCACCCAAAAAAGCAGAATAATTCCAAATAAATCCCCATTCTCATCATGAATGCCAATCAAATCAATTTCAACGACTGAAAACTAGACTTGGTGAAAAATGTGACATTATCATTAATCATGTTTTATGGACACTGAAAGGCCTTTAGCAGAGAAATCCTTCAGTAAAATGCTACTGTGAGAACTCTACTTTTCTCATAGAAACTATGGAAAACACTGTTAAGGTTTTTGTAAACTAAACTTTCTATCTTGCACCTGCAACTTGTTTTTCAGACTTTGTTATGAAGTTAACTAGAAAAATATTTTTGAATGGGTGTTGTGAGTCTTAGCCAATTAGCATGAGAGGTGGATAGTTACTGACCAATGATCTTATGCCATCTTTGCGAACTAAGGTATTTAAACCTGTCAGAAATTAATTAATGGATCGCAGAAATTGATTAATAAATGGCATCGCATTATGGCCTCTTATGGCTCATTCATGATTCTCTGAATGGATTTCGTGTAATTATTGCTCTCGGACTGCGGAACTCGGTGACAATGTTTATTTCACAAGTTTGCTGGAATGAGACCCCTGGCACTCAAGGAGTTACAGAGGAGTAACAACAGAGATCTGTAAAGAGATTACCTTTCCCCAGAAAATGTACTAAAAAGTGATGTGGATTGATGGAAAGGGTGTTTTACAGCCCAGATCCTGCAGTGAACTACATGCTCAAAACTATTCTGTCACCTGAACTATGGCATTTTCTGCTACTGATGGTACAATCAAAAGTTCAGTCTAATGAACTATTTGAACAAGCTTTGAGAGAAGAAGTTGTACTGCAAAGGCTTTCTATCAGCATATGCAATATTTTCTAGGACAGCCGTGCACCTACTAAGCAAATGTGTTGAACAGCTCATACAGTATTTGTTACGTGACACAGAGCCTGCAGAAATAAAACACAAGTGATGTGGGCATGCGATGGAATCCGTGTTATCCTTTCTATTTACAGCTGTGGGGAGTGGTTTGACTGGGAACAGCTGGGATTGTCTGCCTAATTGATTCAAATGTGCATTCAACTTGTTGTTTAGATCATGGAGTTGGTTATGTAAACGAGCTTTCTATGGAAGATGATGAACGCAGGTTTTTTTATTTCCCTTGGGCTCTCATATGTTGTAATGACGATAAAAAAAAACTTTTCACCAGGAATATAGCAGTGGTGTTTAAGACAAGCATTCTCCTCTGATGGTGGGCAGCACTGTTAGATAGTTTGATTTACACAGAGCAAGAGGAATTGGGGAAGTTTTTTCTCTTTTGTAAAACACAGGAAAGAAAAAAGGAAATGTTTTTGATACAGATAAAATTCTGTAGATCCTCAACTACGAATTAATTATTCACTACACAGATTTCTGCACCACTGTGAAAGGTACAGGAATCTGCCATGATTTTGGGTCAAGATGAATCATAGGATTCTGGAGGGGTAGTATCGGGTTTACACCTTCACTCAGTGCAAGAGCAATTTAGAGCCATGAATTTGGCTTAGAAATTCAGGAAACTGCAACTTAGTAACCTTTTGAGTGCTACAAAGAAGCTTTAGAAGTATTTCAGGTATCACTCAAAGATGCCAGCTTTTCTAAAAAATAGTTTCACAATTAATTTACTAATCTTCTAGAACTGAATCTCCTAAATTGGGTATTACCAAGGGAAAATAAAGATCTGCTTCCAAATGAATACAGTAAGAATTCTAGACAAACTCTTTCACAGATATTACACCCCAATCATGTTTGGTGCCATTAGCTTTTGGAATGTTAACTTTTGGGTTTACGATTGTGTTACACTAATAAATAGATTCCAGTAGATTAGCATTTGAAATCAGGAACATCCATTTAAAGATTAGAAGCAGGAAGAGAAACCAATATTGAAATGGAATTATTTTGACAGTTTCCATCTTTTAAAAATTATAATAATTATAAAATAAAAGCATATGTGGTATTACTTTGTATTTTTATTAGTCTTTACACTTAAATAATGTTGGAAATGCATTTTAAAATTTTTAATTATTTCAGTGCTCAAATAAAAGAACTTAAAATTTACATATCATTTAGGGGATAGCCACTGGCAATTAACTTAATGAAATTTTTTAGGACTAAGAACTGGAACCATGTCAGTTACGAAATTTGCATAGAAGTATTTTAGAAATCGGAATATTAGACTTATTTAAATACGGTCTTACTAATGTTCCTAGCAGATTGTACTTCTAGAATTGTATGTTGCAGTTAGAAAAGCAAGCTGAACATGCAGCAATGATACTGGAAATTGAACATAGTAATCTGGAATTGTCTAGTTGAATTTATTGCCATTGACTTTGCTTTTTACATTTAGACCAGAAAAGAATGTAACATTCTGCTTTCAAATAATTCAGCATTTTCAGAACATTCCTGTCACTGTTGAGTGCAAGTCTCCTGCATTTTTCTAGACATAATATCAGTGGGTAGGTAGTGTAAATACTGTGGATTAAGAATCAGGCATGGTTTCTTCCATTAATACAAAAAGCATTTTGCTAAACGGAACAGTTTATTTGTTTCTGAGGTAGACAATTTTCCTTTTAAATCACAAGAGCTTTCCTCCTCTTTGAAGCTTTGCTTCCTTCTTTTGGAATGTTAAATAGTTTTTCTTCCAAGCTGTCTTGGGAAAAAAAATCTCTGGTTTCAGCACAGTGGAGCAATGTGTCTATTATTTACAGTACAATAGAGCTTATCCTTGGACAATAAAGAGCTAAGATATTTGATAGAAGTTTATTTGTGTACTTCTTTAATAAATGAAAAGAGCTATTATAATAGAGATAGAAAAATATATTCACAAGCATGAATGCACCCAGAATCTGTGATTTCCTGTTTGAAGCCTCTGTGGCCATGGAACCATCGCAGAGATTTATCTGCCAAAGAGCCCCGATGGTTTGGTTACCTGTGGCTATCCAGCACGTATTTTTGTGAATATTTCATTTTTCAAATTCACCCTTCACGTGAGACTTTAAACTTTGTGCATGCTTTGAGCTGTATTTTTTCTGGTACATTCAATAGGCAGAATCCAGTCTTTTGAGGAGTCTCAGAGGTAATTTCCATCTGAAGCCATTGCTATTCAATGGCAATAAAAGTGAGGAGGCCAGAGATCAGTCACTGCAAGCTCCACTGCTGCTGAACTCATGCCAGTCATGAGTACTACAGATGTTTATTCTATCAGTAGATGGAAACTTCATGGGTCATTTTGCCTCTTTCCCAAGGGTAAATGTCAGTTTGTCTGAGGCTTGAAAACTCGCTTTCTTGTCACCAGGTCAAAATGCTGACCTAACTAGTAACAGCAACATTTTGGGTTAGACATGGGGGAATCTTTTGATACATTAGCTGCTGACTCAAGCATATGCCCATGAAAATGTGTCCTTTCCCCTCTGAGACTCAGGTTCCATCCTGCATGTTCTGATATGGAGGCTGTGCAACGCACAGTTATTTTTAGCAGACATCGTGTCATTTTTACCTTTGAGAACAGTTTTAATGGACCATGGATGAGCCATCAGAAAAAAATAAATTGACTCTAACCTGAATTCTACGCTACATAAGGTACATCATGAACAACTCCGCATTAATGCATTTTAAAATTCAGACTGAGGTACCCATTAATTATGTTCAATAGAAGCATGAGAGTATTCCTCCTTTAATTCATCACTACAGCATTAAAATCATACAAGCACATTGCAGAGACAAGTTATTTTTTTTCATAATCTACAAAAAGCAGAAACCTTATAAGAATCACAGCACAGAGTTCAGACTGGTCAGTTGACTGTAACTAAGCAAGTGAAGCTACAGCTCAAAAACCTTCCCATATCAAATATGTTGCCAGAACTCATTGGACATTGTGAGTGCAGTTCTACTGGTCACATAGGTTGCTATGTCATGCGTAGCATAAAAAGGAGAAAACTGATAAAGAGAGGTTTAAAGTCCACTTCCTCTGATTTTCAGACTGCTCAGAAATTGAAAATACTAAAATTACCAAGCCATTAACATGCCTCCAGTCTTCTTGGAGCAGCTAGTTGTTTGAAATGAAAAGACATGTTCTATAAGCTTATACAGCCCATAGTTTCCAACCAAAGATAAGATTAAAAAAAAAAAAATTAACACACTTTTTCCCCTAAAGCCACTTACAGCACTACTTTTCATAACTGATTGCTTTATTTTATGCACACATGTCCTTCTGATCTGAAAGGGCAATGAAGTTAAATTTACCATGTCTACAGAATGACAGACCACTAGAACATCTGTGTTAAAACCAATGCTTGCTCTGCTATCTTTCAAGTTCCAGTTTTGATTGTTGTTGGTATAACCCTGTTTAACTAGGTTAAATCAAGTTGGTAAGGATTATTATCTTGTAAGTACTGGCCTATGCAAACAAGATCCTCTGAGGTGGAACCACTTGATTCCATACTTTCACAGAAGCTGTATTAAAGTTACACTGTTGTGCTGCACATCTGCTCTCTGATCCCAGGGCCTGAACAGAAGCCAGGCTTTATACAAGACAGTCACCTGGACTTGCTGGGCACATTAACTTTTGAAAGCTGTGCACCATTACCTTTTTCTAAAGTAATTTCATTATCATCCCTGCCACTTGCCTGCTATTGGATCTTGGAAAAGTTACTCCCCCTTCTGTACCTCTTTTTCCCCATTTCTGAAAATCAAATGTCGTTATTAATCAGTACAGCCTTGGGCATCCTGCAGTTCATTGACCAGGGTTGAAACAGTATTGTTGTTATTACTCTAAGGCAACTTACATTACTGCATAGCTGATGCTGTACTGAGTTGCCCCAATAATCTGTTTTGTGATTTGAAGCAATTTCCTGATAGGCAACTGAGAAATCAGCTTGAGTCCAGTCTTAAACCCTTAATGTCCAACTAATTAGGCAGTTACTTGTATTAAGAACTGTTTCTTAGAAGGAAAGGCTTATAGAACTAGGTTTTTATTGTAAGGAATAAAATGTTGAAAGCATGCTTTTAATTATTCATAAAGGCCATGACTACTTATAATAAATACATGTATATCTGTATACAGACAAAAAAATTTTTGAGAGCCAACTGTACAGTTGCCTCAAGGCTGTTTCAACTCTGCATGTTCAATCCCAGATGTACATTCATCTCAAGCAGAAATTGCCACAAATGTACACAAGTTGGGTTGATAACAATCTGAGAAATAATGTTTTTCAAAGTGTTCCTTAAGAAATATTTTAGGAAAGTTCTTGTATCTGCTCTTTAACTCCATCCTGTGTTTTACAACAGAATATTGATTTACTTTCAAATATTGGAATTCTAATCCTTTGCCTCTCGAGAACCTGACTCATTGCAATTTCAATGAAAAAGTTTTTTGTTTTTTGAGACTTTTCCTCACATTATTTGTTTTCAAAACTCTGGGTTACGGGGCCATATTCTTGTCTTTTGTTTTACAACATTGTCCCTGAAGAAATTTGATTGCATTTTACTTCAGACTCTGTGAAACTGGCAACTGCTGATGTTTCAGTCTGAAGATGAAGGTACCAGAGGAAGATGCATTTCCTAGGGCACTCAACATTACATATCCATCAGAACTGAAATCAAAGGCATGGTAAGTGATATTATCTGGAATCTTTCTCAGATCCTGCAAAACACAATGGAACAGATCAACAAAGGGAGACTGGAATTTTTTTTTTCATTTGTTTCATCTCAGTGCAGAAACTGAATTCTAGTTCTTATGTGGTTTTGCTCAAACTATGGAAAAGCTAATCAGGAAATTTCTAGAAGTGTTATTTTTCAGTTTGAGCAATTAGAGAATCTCTTGTGTTTATGTACTCCCTACATTACCTCTTTTGTAATTAAGAGAACAGTGTACTTATTACAATTTCTAAAGTTCTATGAAATAAGCTTCTTTACAGTTTTGTCTCAGGAAAACTTATCCAAAGTCGATAGAGATCACATAATCAGAAAGGGCTTTGAGGACTTGGCTGGCTCTTGGAGTGAAATATCAAAATAAACATAGAAGCAGGGGAAAAATATGGACTATTATATTAAAAAGTGAAAAGAAGGACAGAACTAACTTAATAGATAAAGACATTATACTATAATTTTTGAGTAGCTGCAAAGCATTGTAATCTGCTCATTAGAAGGAAAGGCATCATCTGTCACAATACCCAGAATAAGGATGATGAGATCTCCTTCTTCAGGACTAATAATTTCTAATCACTGGGAAATCAAATAAAAGGAAAATTAAATATTGTGGTTGCCCTGACTTCTGAATGACTTCACCCTCCTTCTTGCAGTGAAGCAGCAGCTCAGAAAAATAGCGAAATCACAGAGAACAAATGATGAAATCTCCATTCCAGCACTACAGAGGATATTATACATAACAAAAGTTCATCAAGAAGGAGCAGCCTCCAGCCTGGAGAGAAAATGAGCCTGTGAAATTGTGAATATTATAAAGGTTCTCTTGGGGGTCTAGCAGATGTTGATATCCAGTGTCATAAATGTACTTGAAGTAATGAGAGTATTAAGACTGTATACACCAACAGTGTAAGCATAGTACTCAAAAAAGTATAATACTCAAACCACAGGGAATTGATTGACCTTTAAACACAAGAAAATAGAATTTAGAAGGAAAAGAGTAAAACTACTTTCAGTTAGTCCTTTCCTACTGGAATCAAATCACATATGAATAGGAGTTGATGGTAATCATTACAAATCAGGGTTACAAATGTCAGAAAAGCAGTGAAAAAAGACATGGAAAGAAGTCTACAGGTAGCAGAATCAGTGAATATAAACCACATTTTTAATGAAACAGTTCTAGCAACTGTGACCTACAACTAAGAGCAGATAACAGAAATAAAAATTAAAAGGAATTATCAAAGGACAAAATTGAAATATTTTCCAGGAAATAAGAGTGATAGAACATGTATAAAAACTGTAGTAAAATGTATCATTTTAACATTGGGTCAGTTTCTAATTTGAAGGAAAAAAATGCCCCAGTTATAAATAATTTAAAATTGGATGGGAAAGGCCTCCAAATATATGCTCTAGTTTCTAAGAGAATTCAGTTATTGAAGTCCAATTTTTATGTTTACAAAATCTGAGAACAGATGATTAATTTGTCTCCTCTGTCCCTTTAAAATTAATTAGTCTAATAAGAACAATTGTAATATTTTGTAGAAGAACCAGAAGCCCAAAGTATGAATCAAACCTCTTAGGCTGTGATGTTCAAGTACTTGATAGGTAGGCAACATGTGCCAGTGATCACTTTCAGGCAACCTTAGATCAAACCCTTGGTAGTTTATTTTAGGACTCTCTTGATTACAAAGAATTCTGAATGTCAAAAATGTACCAGCTGTTCATGGTGAAAACCCAAACATGCCTTTTCTCCTTCTCTTTCAGAAGCCATGAGGAATCATGAGTCCACCTTTCTGATCCTCCCTGATATGAATAAAATGACTTGCAGGTAACAACACAGAGATACAACAGCAACCAAAACTGCAAATGAGTGATAACACCCCCAGGAGAACACTGCTGGTGCAAAGAGCAGAGGCAGGTGATCTACCACACTGCAGCAGCTCCTTGGCTTTGATTGAAATATCAATTCAGCAGTGTGGCAAAAGGAAATTTGTTTCTCAAAAGAACTGAGATGAGTAGAAATTCAAAACACTTCAATTCAAATTTCCATCTTTTAAATCAAATTTTTCATTTCATTACATGTACTTATATAAATGCTCCAGGTAGGAAGTCAAACAAAGAAACTGCAACCCAGAAACAACTTTCTGCCCCTCTCCTTCCAAGTTCATCTTCACAAGCTCTCAGTGGAAACAGTTGGAGCACAGATGCAGAAACAGAAAACCACCTTTGATTTTCCCCAAATAAAACAACTTTAAATCAAAATTACAAATACTGTGAAATAAATGTACTCTCCAATACTAGAACAAAGAAGACACTGCTCTTCTTTGCCATGTTATTACCCTCCCACTCTGCCAGGGATATATTGAAGTGTTAAACAGGAAACCAGTGCTCAGACACCAGAAGCTGTCAAATTAGATAGCAGCTGTCTGTTCACCCATGGTCTATGAATGAAAAAATGGAAAGGCCCCACTGAGGCTAAGAAATCTCAGCATTTCAGTAAAATAGGTCCCAGAGGCGTCTGGGAGGTCTGCAGAGGTGACATGAAATATTAGGTGATCGGTAAAATATGTAAATTATTAATTTTGGATTGAATTGACATTCACATTGTACAGTAGGCAAAATTTACTCCCATTTAATCAGAGTGATTCCTACTGCATTGGGGTGCTAAATGTTTGCTTTTTGCCTCCCAGTTAAATTCTTGCTTCTACTGAAGCCAGAATCAGCTGTGATCTACACAAACTGATAAATGTGCTCTATTGTTCTGTGCATGTTCCATTTAAGTTTTTGATTTCACTCGTCCCTTTAAACATTTTCCTATATTTTTTTAAAAGGAAGCTATGAGTGTTTGCAGAACACAAGAAATATTTACAAACAGCTGCTTGTAACTGAACAGCAAATGTCTCAAACTGAATGTCTGAACTATTTCTGAATAGGATTTGCTTCTCTTGGTTCTTGGCTGTTCATACTGCTGTCATCTCTTACTTTTTCCACGTATATATTAGAACCAGTATTTGCAAAAATGAAAGAAACAATTACATGGCAACATCAATGGGAAGTTTTTTACACCCTTAAGAAATTAATCGGATGAAAAAATATGAAGACTAATCTTAAACATTTGCTCTTTCTTACATTAATTAATTATTGGTGCAAGATCTGCCAGCTGAAGAGGACTGCTGATTTCTATTTTAAAAAGTGGATGACTATAGTTCATGTATTTACTGAAATTAACTAAGTGTACTGTTTCCACAGTCCTGTGAAGGATTTTAATTTCTAAATTGTTTAAAAGAAAAAAAATAATTCTCCACCAAAATAAAAAGATATATGGGATATGCAAAATCATTAGGCTTTCACCTTCCATAATATTTCCTGAATTTACCATTATCAGCACAGAGCTCTGTAAACTCTCTGAACAATTGCTGGCAGGAGTCCAAAGCCAGATAGAGAAGAAAGCTTGAACTGCACTTCTGTGTGTTTACGAAAGCAGCTTCTAGCACCAGAAGAATTGACCAATCACTTTAGGTAGAAAATGTGTGGCTACTCTTGGCTATTTTCTTATTTCTCAGATGACACATTTGCAGGGTCAGAACTTCCATGAACTCTTGCTTAGTAGGAGGTGCGTGGGCATGGTGCGTGCTGAGTTCACCTCTGCAAAGTGAGGTGAGATTTTACAGCTGCTAAACCAATTCTCCTTTTGGATAGCTGGATAGATATTGCCCTTCTATAAACACTGCTCTGAGACTCCACCTGCAAACCAGCTCATGGTCAAAGGTCTGTAAGAGATCATAAGAGAGCTTTTTACTTTAAATGCGCTCAAGAAACAAACATTTCAAACTTTCAGAAACTTTTCTGACTCCCCATCCCTGAAATCTGTTTTTATGTGAGGCCTACAGTATGTAATAGTGGGAGGCACATGAAGATGAGCTTGAGATGCCAAAAAATGAGGGTGAATGAGACACTTGTGTCTTAGTGTGAAGTGCCAGTCTGTGAGCTACTGATAGAAGTTCAGCTGAGAAAGAGAGGTGTTGCCAAAGTTCCTGATAATAGCATTACTATGTCAGATCCTGGGAGAGGCTGCACATCTGCTGGTCATCCCCAAGGATGAAAGAAAATGTTTCACTGTGTATAATCAAAGGTGTAATTTGTAAAATTCACTGAAAGTCTTAGAAGATGCTGTGACAGCAAAAATATTACAACACCAGCTCACATTCTTGCTTCAAAACAGGATTCTAGCACATTCATGTTCCAGTTATTTGTACACATCTGCACTTTCTCTGTATTATTTGCACTCTCCATGTTGTTATTTACACTTTATTTGACAAAGCTGGAAGATTTTTTCACCTATAAGAGATGTTTCGGGATTATTTTTTAAATTTATTTTGGCAAGAGATTGTAGGAGTTCTGAGAATAATTTAGATCTCACTGCTTTGTTATCTCTTGCTTTAGTCAAAAGCTAAAAGCATTCCTACATTACATGGACTCTCCAAAAAGTCAGAGCTTAACAAATCAAGCTTAAGCACTTGATTTTACTTATTTTTATTTTATCCAACTTTGCAAATGATCGCATGAGTCTAAACAAAGTAATAAGCGATAATGCCAAAACAGGCCACCAGGATCCAATGCAAGTCACCTCAGCCTCAAAATAAATTGCTTGTCATGAGAAAGGAACGCGACATAAGCTAAAGGGTGATGTGTTCAACGTTATTTTAAAGATGTGGTGTTTGGCACAGGGCAGCATACAAATTTCCATAAAAGAGGTTACGAGCACAACTCTACAAGATCACAGCACAGTACTGAGGTTGTGTTTGAATTTTAGTAGCTCAGGTGCAGTTTGTGAATCCATGCAGCTATATTCTACCCCAGCATTAGAGAAAAAGCAAGTGAATGTTCTTTGGGGAGAAACGTGGCAATGCTCTGTGCAAGTAAACATCTTGGATACAGTGAGCATTTAATTGTGAGCTTGTTGTTTTGAACAAGTTACAACGTGTTGTTCCTTCCCAGTACGTGTTTTTTCTTATTTTTTTTTTCTTAAATTCTCATCTAGGCAAGGGAAAATATATTTTCTGTGAGATATGCATTCTCTTCAGCTTCACACGTTTTTAGGCAACTGTGATACCTAAAAGGCACTAACACAGCAGCATGCTCTGCATACCAATGGCTGCATTTCTTACTCAGACTCGCTTCCTCCCAGTGGAACTTTCTTCAAAAAAGCAACGCAAATGGTTGCATTTGCTGCTGGGTTATATAACAGAACTTCACAGAAATTAATATGGAAAACAATAACATATTTTCATCAGCCTTTACCAAACTATCGGTATGCCACCTGTATTTTAGAAGAGGATGCAGGAGTGAGGACAGAGGATATTTTTTTCTTACATACCCCTTAGCTGAATGTGCTTTCTCATCTTGTATTTACATAGAATATGTAAATTCCTCATGTCAAGAAAGGGATAAACCATAGTTTTCACTGAGAGAGTAGGAACAGCTGACTTGCTGCTTTGGTGCCCTCATCCTAATACCTGGCCTGGACAGCAGCACAACTTCCCACTCACTTTGGACAGATTTAGAAACTAACACAAGGCAGACCTGCTGCTGTCTCTATGAAGGACTACATCTGTCAAGATGGAACTCAAGTTCAGAGCCCCAGGGTCATGTCCCCATAACCCAGTTAAGCTCAGTTGTGAAGTAATGCCATCAAATCAATGCAACTGGCCAGGCACCTAAGACAAAGCTGATGCTTCTGTGCTCTGCTGGATGCTTCACATATGCCAGTACAAGGCCTGGCATGGATTTCTCCTCTTGGCAGACTTCTGGCTAATGGAAAAGAAATATAGCCTTTCTTTTCCCATTTAGAGAGAAATTTATTCCTGTCAAAGGAACAAGGGGAGTTACCAGAACTGGAGGGCTCTTTGCAGAAGAGATGTGGGGTAGAGGTTATGATCTCCCCAGGATTCAAATTTCTTCTTCGGATTCAAGGTCTGGATAATGGGCAATGTAGAAGGCAGCATAACCTCTACAGTTTAAGAGAATTTGGTTTCATACCTGCATAATGGAATTTTAATAGGCAACATGCTTCTTGCAGTGGCACCCCTTTATGACCAGTGACTGGTACTCCTAAATGGGTCTACGAGGAAAAGATAGTAAGGAGCCTCGAGACTCTTGCACAATGCATTTTCCCAGTAGGTAACAATTTATATCTGAAAAAGCCTCTGCATTAAATGTGGCAAAATGATCTTTTAAGTTCAACCAAACGCACGTTTTTTGAATGGCAGCCTTGTTTATTGCAGTAGCAGCCCAGTGCCACGCTTGAAGGGCTGGAGGTTAAATGTAACAGACTCAGCTCAGCTCCAAGGATGCTGTTTACAAGCAGAAACAACAAAGCCACCCTAATAAGACTCTAGGGGAAAAATTAGCAATAAGAAGAAAAATCTCCCAATTAAAATTTTCCTAAAGCTTGAGGGCTTAAAAGCCATTATGCAGTGGTCAGATCTGGATGCAAAAACAAAACACATCCCCCCCAACCCTCTTAGCTGTGATGAGGCTGAGACAGAACAACAGAGAGAGTACATTCCGAGCCAGACAGACTACAGGCAATCTGTTCTAATAACAGGTATGTGTCTAGACTTAGGACCAAGTTCTGAAAAACTACTCTTGTTAAAATCAGTGAAAATTCTGGTCAGGAAAAAAATAAGCAAGGTAGTTCAGCATTTGGTCATAACATATTAAACACTGTACTCACTGCAAAAATGCACAGAGACATCAAATCCTTTTTCACAGAAAAGAACTGATTCTGAATGACTTTTTTAGTATGTGCCAAGTGATGCAGATTTGGGTCTTGCTTGTTTATGTCTTAATTTTTGTTTGAAAACTTGCAAGATTTATGCAAGGAGTGAAGAATAAACCTCAGTCTCTGTAGAGGTAACAGTTATAATGTTGGAGAATTCTGCGGATCATCTACAGATTTTGGGCTAGGAATTGGGAGTTCTGGATTTCTTGTCTGAGTCGTTGACAGGAACACAAGTACAGAACCTACTCATGTGAGGACTGGATGCCCACCAAAATTTTGTTTAACTGTGGCCATACCGTACCTGCTGTGCATAGACAGTAACTGTCCACTAGTGCATAAGGAAAAACATCAACTAAGTTTCTGTATTTTATGTATTTCTTATTCTGAACATGCAATAGATAGAGTGCCTAGGGGAGACTTGAACAAACGCAAAACTTCTCAATTTTTAGACCTCTCCAATTTTCAGGCTTTTATACAGCTCAAGTCTTTTGGGAGAGGGGAGTTAACAGCTAAGCCTTACTAGAGTGAGAAACAGGTTGTGCAGTGGTATAGAAGTTCAGATAATACCAGGGGAATATGAGTCTAACTCCATCTGCAGGGGACCAAAATGAAGCCGCTGAAAATTTCCAGGCATGTTAATACTAGCCTACACATTCTTTGGCTTCCTTAAAAGATATCCCATCCTTCACTTTAAATTTCCCTCAGTCTATGTATCTTTCACATCTTATTAATTTCATCTAGTATCTAAGTCAAGAAGTAGTAAGACTTTCAGGTTCTTTGAACTGCACAAGAAGAATATTGGAAGAATATTCCAATTTCTACAAAAGCCTTCTGACAAGTTCAAGAACTATCACTTTTTTCATGAAATTGATTATTGCGGAAGAATGATGCCCTAATTTTTAAATTTCTGTATGTCTGTACAGACAGCTTATCTTGCTATTGAAATCATAAGTGGGCCTTTACAAGCCTAAAGTCCTGCAGCTCACTGAAAATTGTGCAGCCAGCCTGGAGCTCTGTCCTTTCAGAAATATAAGAGCAGTGTTGTAGACTAGAATGAGGGCATTTCCCCTCATGCCAGCTGGATATAAAAATAATCAGGAGTTAGGAGTCAGTTAGGAGTCAGTTCCTAACAAAAGCATCTTCTATTCTTGTTGTACTCACCTCAACATCAGTAGTGGAAGCCAAAATTGAATTAATACAACCACCCTACCACCATCCCACCCCTCACCAAGCATTTACAGCTTTCTGAGGTGAGTCAAGGTTACATCTTCAAACTTCCCAGTTTTTCTGATCTTTAGTGCTTCTTTTGAGTCTGCCTGTCCTTCACTTTACATATATACAAGAAACTGTTCTTCTGCATATACCTTAAAGCGAAAACTAAGCATTCAGAGGTTATCTCTCCCAGTTGACAAACAGCTCATTTTTCATTCTTATTAAGCCAGCATGTAAATCTATGAAAGGTGACCAGGGAAACTGGAAGCTTGTTGCCATCATAAATCTGCTCAAGTGCCTGCTGGAGGCATGACATGCTCTCTTGACATCTTCATGCTCCTAATGATTACCATGAGTGTAATAAAAAAAAAAAAAGAAGGCATTAAGAAATAGGAAAGGAGAATGCATTTTATGTTAATTTTGTAAAAATAATCCTCAGGACTTATTTTATGGTATTGTCAGGAAAGCTGAGGGAGATAAATAGCCTGGAAATCTCTCATGATTATTAATGAAGATGATATTACTCGGTTTGTATTCCTGTAAGTTACTGACAAAATTCTTATTCCATTGGTGTTTTTTATTCCACTCTCTTTTCCCTTTCTGTCAGTCAGCATCTTTGTTTACTTTTGTTTGCATCAAAACAAAGATCATCAGCAGCTGCTGAAGACTTCAACTGATGTCACCACGCCTTGGAGAAAGTCATGAACTTTGCCAACAGTTTGTCTACTGCCTGCCTTCATAACTTTGTGCTTTCCAAGCCCGACTGAGATTGTGCTGCAATGCAGGGATCCATTTCATTGTGTTTTCTCTCCTTCAGTAGTTTTGGATAAGACTAAATGATGAACAAAATCTGGGCAACCCCCAAGCTACACAGACACTTGGCATCAGGATGTACCAATCAAAACAAGACTGTATCTCCCCAGAGCAGTCACTTCCATGCATTGTTTTCTGAAAAGTAGGATTTTCTTTATGCAACAAGACATACACAGACTTGGAATAATTCAGAGGTCCAATTGCAGAAGACACAGGGATAAACTGAAGTACAAACTGGCCCGGATACCAGGAGTCCCAGGTGTTTCAACATGAATTCCCAAGATAAATACAACCTCACTGAAGACTGCAATGTTCTGGCATGTACATTTTTTTACTGGTTGTTGAGTTAGGCAGACTAAAAGTTTGTTGGGTATGCTTACTCCTGCATAATGTCTCTATCTTCTCCTTATATATTTCCAGGTTATGGTTTCCCTGATTAATAAACTTTTAATTTTCTCAGACGTTCATTGACTGGCTTTGCATAACCAAAGCCCACCTTCAGAGGATATTATGAGTGACGTTTTCTTCCTTGGAAGATATTCAAGACTAGCAGCTTTTTGGGGGAAAAAAAAAGCACAAAAGGAAACGTATCAATTACAATTTACACCCAAACAAGACTAACTCTTCAAAACAAAAATCCTTTATTACCATTCAGAAGTGATAATAGGCAGTGCTTGTTTTTACTGTGTCAGGATCTTAAGTGCCAGTAAATTTGAAGGATTTACTAAAACAATAATGAGATAAAATTGGTTCACACTGTGACTCAGCAGGTCTCTAAATATCCAGGAAAAATTAGATGCATGGGACCTAGTTACATCCCACTAATATAAACCTGTAGATATTAAAACAAATTAGAGATAAACCCCATTATACAGAACATATTTAAATGTTCTTTCTTATTTTTCAATTCTTCTAAATCTGAAATATATATTTTCAAATTATGGTTTAAGATCTTGACCAAATGATCCAGAATCCATTATTTTTGGCAATGAAATAATATGAAAGTAGAAAGGTTGTATATTTCCAAATTTGCATTCTAAACAACACTAGGCTTTAGAGCGAAGAGGGCCATTTGACAATTGGTTAAATGTTACACTAATAATTCACTATATACTTTTTGAGAAAAGCAGTAATAGTGGTATTGTATTCCACTATGGCTGTCATTAAAGCTTCAAATACTGGAAAAAACACCCCACAGGAAAATAAATCCCTGATAGAAGACCATGAGCTTCTTCTGCCTCGTTTCTTTTAGTTGTAATTCATATGTTATCTCTAAACCTATGTGTGTTTAAAAGACCCAGGACAGGCTTCTTGATGAGAATGTGCAGAATATTTGCATTCTGCAAACACACATGTTGCTCTGCTGTGATATACATACTAAGCCATGCACATAAAAAGCTGTTGACACCACAAAAATGGTGAAGGCACTAAAAATGACAAATTACTGCTGACTGCTGCTGTTTTGATCAATAAATTATAAATGCAGTAGAAGCTGAGATAGGTAGAAAAAGGAAAGGCAAGTATGAAAATAAATTCTTATATCTTATGTATTAGCTCAATTTTAGCATCTTTAAGAGCTCACTTGAAGGCAAATTTAGACCTTGGTAGGGCAGTTACAAACTCATCAGCAAGATGTTGCAGAAGAACCATTTTAAACACCAAAGAAAACTTAAATATCGGAAGAGAAGAGATTAAAAAATATAGTGAAGGGACTAATTGCTTCCAGTACCTTGGCATACAGAGACTTTCATGTTCAGCATAGGGCCTCCACACAAATCCAAGGGACTGAGTCAATCCCAACCCTACTCAGATGAAAGCAAATGGTTCTGCTGAATGAATTGGAGGAACAATGGTCTACAGCAAACGGGTGGAAATTGCCCATGAGAGGATAGGCTGCACTCGATACCGTCAGTTTGCTTATTCCTCAGCTTCCAAATGCAAGCCACCTGAACCTTGCACTGAGCTGACAAAGCTATGCTTCACAGAAGTGGCATCGGAATACAAATAAATTGGATACCACTTAGAGACTTGAAAGCCATTGAAAAGCAGTGAGATGAAAGGCAAATGCCACTGCAAGTGACAGTAATATTTTCTCCGCAGCACAAAAAAAATGTAAAAAAGAGAAGTACTAATAGTATAAAGAGGAAAAAATGTTGTGTTTCAATTATGAGGCGCCATACATTTTCATGGAATTAAAGTAAATTCAAGGCAGGACACTTTAAACAGCACTGCATTTCAAAAATCCCTCTCTATTGTTTTCTCGATATAATGTGCAATATAGAAACATAAGAGGAACCAGCTGTAGATTGTGGTGTAGGCAGCTTAGTCTTCACCTGTGATTTCCATTTTCCCATAAAATACTGAGATTAATATTTGTGTTGGAACTACATTGTAAAATATTTCATTTTGCATAACTGTACTTTGTCTCGTGTTTCCAAATGTCTCTTTTAATGAAACATTATTCCATGATACATTGCTATATTAAAATGTCTCATGACATTAGCAAGTTTAGAATGCTGGCATTTCCCGCATAATACTCAGCCTGCTGAACACTTTTACATAAATGCACACTTTTTAACCAATCAGGCATGCCTTGTTCATTTTTCATAATATTATGGCATATTACATCTCAAAATAAAAGCTTAGACACTTGCTTTTCAGACACATGAATTTCCAATTGCTATCAGAAATAATATAGCTGCTAAACCAGAATGAATCAAATTTAGATGATTTTGGGCAGATTATTGAATTGCTTTTTGAAAACACACAAAAGCAGGTGACAGTCTCATGTTCCTTTTAAAATAATTTTAAGTGGTTTGTTTTTTCCTTTCTTTTTTCCTCAAAACACTTATGTGCTTCATCTGCTGCATCAGGACTGTTAATACCAATCTGTCCTTTCTCACTGCAGCACAGGGAAATGAGTGCAGGGACAATTATGTTTGTGACTATGCAAGAAGTCAAACAATGAAGTGGTTGGGAGCAGAGGGAAAACAAAGTATGTGGATCCAAAAAATATATCAGGGATTGTGTTGCAGGTTAATGGAGCCTGCTAATTGTTCTGTGTGTGCAGATCTGTACAGGTGGAAAAGGAATAATAATATGATAAAGAGCCTGGTTACACAGCAAGCGTGTTTAGAATGATGACAGATAATTGCTGGAATGTAAATATAATGGAAACCATAAAGTGAAAAAATGACTATTAGTTTTCATCTTACTTTTTCTAATTGCAACTGTAACTTTAAACAGGTACAGAGGACAGAATTCAAGCAGTAAATGAATCAAAAGTAGTTCAGAAAACCAAAGCCTCTTTTAGTATATATATTACAAGTTACTTCCCATCAGTCTACATTAATAAAAGTTTTAATACAAAGCACAAATTCTACAAGACTACCATGTGCTAGAGGGAAAAAGGAAGAGGCATCAGCTGCCCTGCTGACATCTTCAGTTCCTGTAGCAGAAGAGAAAACATAGAATTTACCAAATGTACATTTCCAAAACACCTCTTTGTTGCTTTGGAGAAAGTAACATTCCCTTCTCCAGATCTGGTAACAGTTTAATGCTGAGCTTGGGAGCACCCAGCAGGTGGGCACATTCAGAGATACCTTAAAACCACGAGATGATCTGCAAATGCCACCAACATTTTGGTTGCAGTTGTGGCAGATCTTCCAAATGGTCTATGTCCAGATAGCTGTAAATTATTTTAGTAAAGTAGCACACTTGATTAAACCCTGACCCACACCAGCAGTGTGTGCATGCACATGCATACATTACAGACACAAAAATACATCCATTCCCCTTCCCCTCTCTCTTTTGACATAAAGCATTTACACATGCTGCTGACCTCTGACTCCAGTTTGTCACTGCTTTGACCAGCCTCTATCTGAAAGTTATTCTGGGGAGCCTCTGGACCAAACAACAAGTTTATGAAGAGTTTAATTTAAAAAAACTCCAGAATTAATTGAAATTCTGTGAAGACAACAGTCTGCTGTATTTTCTGTTGCGTGCTATTGGTAGATACAGACATAAAACCCGTTTTAAAAGTATTTATTATGCTACTGAAGTGAAAGGCTGTCTCTGGAGATACTTTATGGGCCTACAAAGCTGCGTTATTGGAGGCTCAGTTCTACGTAGCTGGTGGCAGTAGAACACTAGAACTGCACAGAGACCCAAATGTGCAGATAAAGGCTGTGCTGGGTTAGGCCTGACTGCATTTGCAAATCCTCTCCGCTTTGCTGGAACAGATTTTATAACTACAAAACTGCAAATGAAAATGGTGGTGCTGGAGGGAATTGTTTCTTATATGATAGGTCTCCATAAATATTATGAGCCTGAGGTACTGCCAGCAGAGACAGATGAGTCATCTAATATTTTCCAAATAAATATGTTTGAACTTCTAAGTGGTTTTACTCTGACCATGCTTTCACCCCTTTGAATTTACTTCTGTGAACATTTGGAGCAATGAAATTTTGCTGGCTCAAGTTTAAAAGCATATTCATGATATTCATGGTAGCTCCTCCTGCTCAACCATAGAATATTTAGGATTGAAAGTGCTCACAAAAATAACTACACCTTCTGATACCAGAGTTGCTGTCCCATTATGCTGGTCAGAATAAAAAGGAGCTATCTCAAATAATTGTTTTCTCATTGCTGACAGGTGCAACTCTGCTATTTCTGCTTCTTCCTTTATCTCCAACTACTAATGAGAGCTGCCAAGGCTTCAGGGTTCCCTCCTGCATGCTCATTGCCTAAAACCCCATTAAAATGAAAAGAGGAAATTAAGGACACACTTGACACTGATGCAGCATGGCCCAATCCCATCAGCATGTCCTTGGATGTTTAGCTCTTTTGGTATATTCTTGTTCATAAAAGGAAACCAAGCTAAACAGCTTCTGTCTGTCAACTCGACATTAATGGTCCATTTTATTTGCTTTCCTTGCGAGTGGGAGCAGAGAGAGCATTAATATGAAGACAAAACCCTGAAATAAAAACGTTTTCATGTTCTCATTAAGGTGTGTAATATGGAAGAAGTATTAAATATTTGTGTATTACAGGTATAAAGCAATACCAGCTGAGCACACTATTGGGGAGTGAACCTAAGGACACTATAGCTGTTTTCCACTTTCCACTTTGAACTTCCACACCAAACCACCAGTGAGAAATACTTCATTTACACTCCTCCAACAAGAAAAAACCCCAACATGGACAATTCAAGGAATGGCTGCCTTGAGGAGCTGTGAAAGCCCAATTAGGCCTAGATGTTATTTCAGATTTAATGATTAACCACACAGAAACAGAATGCAAAAGAAAACATTATTAAATGTATTCTTCTCTTAACATACTGGTAAAACATAGGGAATGGCTCAATTAAGGACCTGTGCTATAGCACGCATATTAACTGCTCCTAAAATTACACTGAGTCCCTTTCTGTGAAATTAATCTCTCCAACCATAAAATGAGACCTTTACTTCTTTCTGCACTCTTATTAATTGCATGGCACTTCACTGGCTCTTGTTGAACTGAAGCTGGAGAATAAGGCCACAGAAAAGTCACTTTCTTTCCTTTCCCCTTGTGTGCTAATTAATGAGATCTAAACAGCAGCTTGTGTCTCAAAGCAGGGTGGAATAAATTGAGTGCAAGAAACTTTCTGAGCTGTGGGAGTAGAAGCAAGGCAAGACTCTGTGGTCTAGGCTGGGACTACAACACATTAAGTTTGATGTCCTGTTTCATGAGCCCCCTGCACAAGGGTCAGCAGGTGGTCTTTATTTATAACCATTCAAAAGTTCTGTAAGATTATTTATGAACATCCCAAAATTTCCCTGTGTTAATTATCATACAGAGAAAAAACTTGCCCCTACCCCAATAATAGCGAAGCTATAAAAAAATTAAAGTTTCTCCAGCCCAGCACAGGCAGCAGAAAGACAGACCTAGACTTCACTGTCCTTTACCAAGTGGTTTTTAGGTGAAAAAGTCTTATAAACTGTCATAGCCAACTTCTCCTGTGGGGGACTATCATCCACTCTGTAAATGAGTATTTTTTCCTTCTCCAGTAGAGAGATTTGATCTTCCAGCTCTGTCTAGAACATCACAAAGTGGGACGTCTAAGAAAAGACCATTACATTACAGCCTCTAGCTAGCCCTTATAGATTATTTCCCTTAGATTTGCATTATTAATCCTTTGTTTTATCCTGTCCACTCTTTTACTGATATGGGAACCCTGAGTCTGGTTCAAACCTCTGTTTTTCAACAGAATGCTACCACTGTCCAATTAGAGGATGCCCATTGTGACAAAATTCTTACACAGGAAATCAGTATAGAAGAGAAAGCACGATGCAAATGTGGCTGAAGTGCTTTGATACAATGGATATAAGCAAAACCAAGTCCTTGAATCCCAGCTGCTTTCGTGTCTGTTTTGGCATTTATTTGGCATCATCACAGCTCACTGTGCTGCTAAAGCCAGGAACCTGTTTTGATAAGGTAACTGCAGGCAGGTGTTTCAATATATTTGAGAACTGTGCCTGGGCAGTTATGGCTGACTTTTTATCCCTGCATGTGTAATACGAACCTGCTAAAATAATGTGCCAGACCAAAATATGTTATAGCTCATTAAGAAGGTGAACAAACATTCATTGTTCACACCCACCTCTATTTAAGACCAAACCAGCAAAGATCTTCAGTTGGACCCAAGTACATAAAACTTGAAGTACATCTTTCTTTAATGCATACTTGCATATAAACTGTCAAACCTTCAAGCATGACAGAAAAAAAGTGTTAGGATCAAATTACAAAAAGAAACCCTCCTATGAAAAATGCCCAAAGGTACAACCAAGTTAAAACAGTGGAACTGTAATATATTGAAAGACAAAACAGTAAACAAGCTTTGTGGCTCTATACACATGATTTTGTCACTCATCAGTCCAGATAAAGTTGCTAAGATATTTTATGCTTAGGGGACTTGATAACACTTCATACCCATTTTTCACTCATCTAAACCATGAGGGTCAGAAGTGATCCTTTCAGCAGATTCAATAGATGTCCATGCCTTGCAGTCTGCTTCTTGAGTGTAGTCCTTATCAAAAGATATGACACCTGCATTTGCAGTACCTTCCACTATCCAAAGTGAGTCATTCCAGTGTGAAATGCAGTGATAGCACCCTGCAACACCTTGGGCAGGTACAAGTCTGTGTAATATGCAAGACTGCAGGGAAGAGCAGATGTATAGGATTCTTTTAATTGCAGCTATTGTTTGCAGGAACAGGAATGTTGCACTGAATTTTCTCAATAGTCCATTTAGGCTGGTACCTTAATTCTGGTGGTGGTTAACACCACAGGATTTGGAGGAAAGCTTTTACATACAAGTCACTCCTTTCTCATCTGTCACAAGTGAGACTGATGTAGAGTGCAGAAACCTACCCATGGCTAACCCCAGTACAAAGCAGTGGAAAATTAATTCCTTTTATTACACCAACTATTACACTGAGTATTGCTTTGCCATGGAAAGCAATTGCTTTCTGATCTCCGAGGTGATCTGTTTGCCTTGGAGCAAATGGACTAACAACCCTTGTAACAATCCAAGACCAGATAGAAAAGTACCTATTCAACCAGCACAATTCTATGTAGCAAGTCAAATTAGACTTTGCAAAATAATGGACTCTCTTAAATCAGAACATGAAAAACACAACTAATAAGAAATATATTGTGCATAACATGGATAAAGCATTTAACAGATTGCTGGCTTCCTGACACTCACCCTCTGGGCTTATACTCCATGAATGAAATTGCTACTGGGGCTGTCAGTAGGTTTTCACATTTGTTCCTTACACACTGAAGCAGTCAGATTTAATTGGTGAAAAGAAATGACAGTGAGCTCAGAAGCAGTAGAAAATTTAGATTACGTGTTGTATTAAAAAAAGAGAAGTTAACCTTAACTCCAAAACCTGCAAGAAAGCTTTGTGTGGAGAGTAGAACAATATTTGTTTTTTAAATACATTTTTTTAGATGAGAATGAGTAGTGTCAGAGGCATTTTTCTGCTTCCTAGCTGAGACATTTTCAAGGATATAAACTATAATAAGCTATAACAAAAAATGGGAATGTTTTCTTGATAACTTTTTCTGTATTAGAATTCTGTTTTGTTAAGCTGCTTCAGAAGTTGATTATAAACTATTTAAGTACCACCCCTCTGCATTCAGCACTTCTGCTGTCAGGCATCACATACAGGAATGTCTTGCTTAGCCTATAGAAATTTAGCCAACGTGCAGTAACTCAGCTGGAAAATAAAATACAACTGGGACACGCCCTCATTTCCCAATAAGCAATGACCCAATGAATGGCTACTGCTGAAAGGAACATTTCTCTCTAAGCCCTGGAAATGTGATGATAAGTCTAGTAGGGAAGCCTTTTTTTTGTTTGTTTTTATTACTGCTAGCTATTTCTTATCAGGAGAAATACAGGTAGTCACATCTGCTGAGATCCCCCCCTGCACATATCCGAAAATCGATGTCCTCGTTATTGAGAGGCTGGAAGTGCTCCGTGTGAGCTCTGGTGTCCTGGGCAGCCTGTCAGGTAACAATCCTGAAGGTAAGATGACTTTTTTTGTGAGAGGGCATTCTGTAGAGAGAAATGATTTCTTTCCAACACAATCTGCTGGATTTTTGCCCTCCATCAAGATTCTTCTAGGCTGACAAAGCTTTTGAAAAGTGCCCCGGAGGATGTCCTCACCCTCAGACACTGGTCAAGCCACAAACACACTTTCTATCCCTCTTTCTGCTGGACCTTGCTGCTTGTGCTTTGCACGTGAAAACGAATTTCATTTCAAGTTGTAGCCATCTTGCAGCACAGAGAAGACAGACACCTTTGAACGGCAAACTCTGCACAGGAAGCTTAACATGGCCTGACCCCTGTCCACATTGCTTTAAATAAAGTAATTAATGACTATTCTCAATATCAATTTCTGGGACTGTAATAGCTTTGTTAACAGAAGTTAAAGTTTTGAAGTGCAAAACTTTAAGGAAAAGACCAGATAGTTATTTTCGTAATTTCTTTTTCCAAATCCCACTGTATTTTCTGAGTGGAAATCTATTTGCGGAGAAACGCAAGCAAATTGTCAGTGATGTTTTACCTACCAGCAATTTAACAGCCACCTTCAATTCCCAAATGAAACTTGAAATAAAAACACTACAAGTAGGTTAATTTGAGGGCTCGCCATTTTCATTTCAAAGGCTTTTTTTAACGTTAATTTGTCCTGAGGCATAAATGAAATACAGACAAACTGTATTAGATTTTAATTTGCTAAAAGTAGATTTCAGGCCTTCTCCACAGAGATGCTGAACACTCAGTTCTCACAGAAGTAAACTTTTTTCCCCACAGTAAAGGCAGCAGGTACCTACTGAGAATTGCAAAGGAGAATTTTTTCGAGGGGTTGACCTGTAAAGTACAAACATTCTGACTCTGAGCCCACAGCATAAAACCAGTACAGAAATATAGGCTTAGCAGAGCTGGACTAGACATAAAAGTTAATTCTGTCTTTAATGAAATGCTCGAATTCAGAGGAAAACTGTTTATCCAATATTTAGGCTGAAAAACCCTAAGCTTGCTCCCATCTTATTATTTTAGATGTTTATTTTGTCCTGTGGAATGACATTTCTCAAATCTGACCAACTTGAAGGGCACACATACAAATGGACACGGAGGGGTTCAAGGCCACTGCTGTCTCCAAGTGACTGTCTTTAATTAGATTAAAGGACAAGCTCTTTCCATATTAGGCTTTTTAGGGTTGGTAACTCATCAATCATGCAGAAGCCTCTTTATAGAAGGAGGCCCCAAAACTAGAAATGGTAAATTAAATAACCCTGGCTAGAAATCTAGAAGATAAACAGATCCAAGATCTTCAAAACTATGGGCCCATGCTTTGTTTTGCTGCTGTCCATTTCAATTGCTAAGGATTTTTTCCAACTGAAGGCAAAAATTACACCCAAAACCTATCTCAGGATTGCCTCAGAGGCCAGTTTTCCTGCAGGAGAGTGGGTAGGTAGAAATTTCTTTGCTTTCAGGCTCCCTCCAAAGCAGAGTGGCTCCAATGGGACTGTACTATGAAGGACTCTCCTTTTAGCCTGCATCCCTGTGAAGGAGTGTCTCAAGTGATGTTTCATGTGTCTGCTTTGAAGCAGAAAAGAGTCAGAGAAGGAAAAGAACAAGTCATTAGTCATTCTGTCTTGAAATAACCATGAAGTTCATGTACATCCTCCAGCTCTTTCCTCATTACTATCTTCAGCCTTGTGAGAGTTTCCAGGGTAGCTGATATCCAGAGGGAAGTTACTCTGCTTCCACACCTATTTTGTGGAGTTCTCTATGACTCCACAAAGTGAGAAAGGCAAGATTCATTATTAAGCATGGAGAGATTTCAAAATCCCTTACTCAGAATCCAAGAGTGTTTGCTTTTCCTTCCTTCCACTGGCAAGTCAATCTGAAACAAAACTTTCTTCTAGAAAAAAAAACCCCTCCAAACCTACTTTTCTCTGAATCACAAATAAGCATTTAGGTTTAGTTATTAAAAATCTGAATATTTTTCACATAAGCATTCCCCTCACAGATATCTTAGCCACAAAGCACTGAGTTTTATAGTGATTCCTGTCTTTTTTTCTAACTGATTTCTTGTGATTCTTTTTTCTACTCGCTCTGAAATACACTTTCGGAACTGCATAGAAACACAAGGTTGTAAAGCAAAAACTAGAAGTCTTCTCCTTAAGTGAGTTTCCAATTTCAATAAATGCATAATATTGCCATAGTATTCTCTGCTCCCCTGCAGTTATTATGGAGAACACCTGCTACATACACTGGGGTGATTATTTGGTGATCCAAGGTAAATGACAGGTTGCTAAGGGTAACCACCTCACAATCAGTCCCTGGAATCACATGTGATTCATGTAAAATCCTGATTTATAGGAAATTAAAAAAGAAGCTACTTCTACGAGTTCACATGAGAACCTTAAAAAATGCATTCCACAGAAGGAAACAGGAAGGAATTTAGTTTTTCTCTACAAGAATTATTAGTCCACTTCCTCATGTTTCATCCATGTTCTCAGATTTAAAGGCCTGCACCCTACCAGCTGCATCTGAAGTAATTCTCCCCTGTTGGAAGACTCTTCCTTACTGCCTTGCAGGGAGAGAGCTGTAAATGGCTTATTTCCCCACCAATTGAGGAATCAATGTCAGATACAGGCAAGATGTAGACTTACATGCCTGGTTAGTGGAAAAGCACAACTGTATCACACAGTGAAGCAATAAAGGAGCCAACAAACATGCCAAACCCATCAAATAAAAAAATCCAGTAACAGAAACTAATTTAAACACAAATAATCCGAATTAGACAAGAAGGGAGCAGCCCTCCCTCTCAAGCAACTATACAACCTCTCAAGAACTTTTTTTCTGACTTAAAGCACCTTCAGTTGCAGGCAGTTTCCACACTTACTTGCAACTAAAATCACAGATATATAGTAAGAACCTGAAAAAATTTCTAAAACATACCTAAATTAAGCACAATTTAGAGTCCACCTGTTTTTACTGACAAAACCATAAGACTACAAGCACATGTTTATCACAGGCATCCTGCAAGGAATCCTTTGTCTTTCTCTCCGAGGGCTGCTTCAAATTATATGGAGAAAGACATTTTAGTGTTTCATCCTGAAAACTAGCAGATCTGAGGATAGCATGAAACTATTGTATCACTGAGGTGTCACCTGCAAAAAAACCCCAAAAAGTTAGAAATCAGGATGGTGATTCCAGTTTGCCCAAGGAATTCAGCTCCCTGAGAAGCTTGAAAAGATAATGCGGTACCCAATCGTAATAGCAGAAGCATGTTGGATCTGTCGGGCAACAGAAACCTGAAAAAAACCCAATTAAAAACTCTTCACTGTACGCTAGAAGGAGCAAGTCTTATCTCTGGTCTGCAGGACTGATGGAACTGGAATAAGTGCTGGCTCCAGGAAAGGCAATGTGGGAGGGACAGAAAACAAGGGTTACATCTTGATGGCTGTATTTGCATTTTTGCCTTTGAGGAAATGCATGCTACCAAGCTCTGCAGAATCATCTTAGAGTGAAATACACTCTCTTCAGCAGAGCCTAAAGAAATTCTTTGTTGTTGTTTATTAATATGAAGTAGGATTCTGCAAGAAGATAAGAATATAGGAAATCACAATATCAAAAAGGTATACTGGAAGGGCAAACAAGAAACCACTCCAGGCCAAGTGCCTTTTTTCCTGCCCCAGAAATAATAGGAGAGGTTATAACATTTAAGTTGTGCAGGTGCATTTATTTCTCAATCTTATTACCATCATATTCAGGGCTGCATTCATCACAATTTAAGCATTAACTTCAAACACCTGAGTTACAAATCCTTTAGGAGAGGAAAGGCACCAAAGCAACAAATGCTTTGGACCCAAGGAAGGCTATAGGCTTGATCTTTTAAGGTGTTTTATTTTAGCAAGACAAAAACCAGGAACATGGTGCTGATACTCCTCTAGTACATCCTATTCTACCCCTGTGTAGAGATCCCTGATGTTATTTGAAAAGGTCAGTTCCAAAGCCCAGTAGAGCCAATGGGGATCACTATGATTTCATCGGTCTTATGGTACAAATGCAAACTTTGTATCAATTTTTTTCCCATGAAAAAAAACCCCCAAACGTTCATTATTGTAATTTTAGGGAGTCTATTAACACAAGGATGACCAAGATCCTCCTAAAAGGGGTGGATTCCCAATAACTTAATGGAAATTTAATAGGAAATAGGCATTCCACACTCAGAGGTCTCTGAAAATCCTGACCAAAATGCTCAACTAGCCAGTCTTCCCTCATTATATTTTCATATTTCTGTGTATTTCCATCCACATGCAGCCATAATGACAGAGTAAAGCTAAGAAACACAATTTTATAGTAAGTGAGCACTGCATTTTGTATTTCTTCATTCCAGATCCGCAGAACTCTCCCAGATGTGCATTTACCGTGAGCAAATTACTGAGGTCTGAAGCAATGTAAATTAATTTAGAACTGGAAAATTAAAGAGAGCTATCACTGTATAACAGCAGTAGGGGAAAGATGCTTATTATTTACCTGAAGTAATTTGAAAAATGCTTACAAGTCCTTTTTCAATTTCACTACTTTGCCTGAACATAACACAGTTACCAATTGCTACTGAGAATAAGAAAGTTGAAGCTGTAACAAGTGTGCTATTTTTAATTTACAAATTTAATTTAATGCAGGTGGTGGAGACACAAATAAATATTAGAATATCACAGGTTAGTCAGAATATTAGAAGCACAAAGAGAAAGTGATGCTAATGTTACATGAACGGGTGTCAGGAAACAGGAGTGACACTACTCATTCTCCAGCATATTGGACATTAAACTTCTACAAATGCTCTTAAAAATGCAAGTACAAATAAGAGTCCTCTGAAGTCCAGTTGGAATACTTCACTGAGGCTTGGAACAGACTCTTTGTCAATCAAAGCCCAGGTGCCCTGCAGTCTTCTCCCATCCTTGCATGTAACAGCCCATCTTGGACCTAAAAAAGGGACTACCAAAGGGATTCAATGAAATTCTTCACCAGTATGTGCCCAAGGCACAAATGTTTTTCTAGTCTCTTTCAGAATGTCTCCCTCCACAGGTGGAGGAGATCCTCTCAGCTCTGAGGAACCCTTTTTCAGTTACATGGGTTATAGCATTTTTTTCAGTTACATGGGTTATAGCATTTTTTTCAGGATTGATCCAGTGACATGTGATAGCTGAAAATGGAGAACTAGAACTCGAAGTAACTGCAGCTCTACCTGGTACCTTTCCAAAGCAATCTGACTTCAATTAGTCAAATAGGACACTTCACATGTCTCAATTAACAGAGCCCTAGTCTCAGATGAAATTCGTATATTTCATGGCAATAAAAAAGGTGTTCATGATAAAAGAATGAAAACACACTCATTTTTTCCCACAAGTTTTCAGTATTATAGCTTGTTTGCTTTAGTTGGTGGAATGATCTGGCAAGCTCTTACAACCTGCAGCTTATTTGTAGTTTACAGAGCCCTGTGCAGGTGGGAAGGAGGCTGGTGTCTGTTTGCTGTGAAGACAGCAGCAAGGAAACTTGAAACAACATTAAAAAAATTGAAATGTGTTGATAACACTCTGGATTACAATATTTGACTGTCCACACTTTTAATAACTAGTTGTGAACTAGAGGAATAAGATTTATTTGAATATTAAATCAGATGGAAGATTTCTGAAAGGTGAATGTACATTACAGACCAGATGATCTTACCAAGCCTTTTGAGACATACTGATGAACACTGAAGCTGGGAGAGGTGATGACAATCTCTGAATTAAATATCAAATCTAAATGCTATTTATCTCCTTAATTAGTCACAGTTAATCCATTTCTTAATTTATGAGTCATGCTTGATTTAAATTGTGAAAAAAGTTCTGAAAAAATTTATACTATAGAGTTTAAGACAGTTTCAAGAGTCTGCTTCTCACCAGGACATAAATGAGTAGAAACAGAGTATATTTACTAGACTTTTCAAACCATAGGTAATTTCAGTGCTCTTTCCATTCTTTACCTCCTCATCTAAATAAATAACGAGATCACAGATGCAAACAATATTTTCTTATATATTAAGATTGGACAAAAATCAGTGAATAATGCTCAAAAAACCAGCTTATCCCTTTAGAACATTGATAGTTCTCAGAATCATAGAATCATTAAGGTTGCAATAGACCTAAAAGAACATCAAGTCCACCATTAAACCAAGTGCCACAGCTACATTCTTCAAAATGCCTCCAGGGATGGTTACTCAATCAATTCCTTGAGCAGCATGACCAACATTTAGATAAAATTTTCCTAAGATCCGATCAAAACCTCCCCTGGGGCAACTTGAGGCCATTTCCTCTCACCCTATCACTTGTTACCTGGGAGAAAAGACTGACACCCTCCTCACTAAAACCTCCCCTGGGGCAACTTGAGGCCATTTCCTCTCACCCTATCACTTGTTACCTGGGAGAAAAGACTGACACCCTCCTCACTAAAATCTCCTTTTCAAGGCAGTTGAAATAAGGCAGCAATAAGGTCCCCCTTGGAGCCTCCTTTTCTCTGGGCTTAAAAGGCCCCCAGCTCCCTCAGCCACTCCTCACAGGACTTGTTCAGACTTCTCCAGACCCTTCACCAGCTCCGTGCCCTTCTCTGGACATGCTCCAGCACCTCAATGTCTTTCTTGTAGTGAGGGGCCCAGAACTGGACACAGCACTCAAGGTGTGGCTTCACCAATGCCCAGCACAGGGGGACAGTCACTGCCCTGGTCCTGCTGGCCACATTATTCCTGATACAGGCCACGTGCCACTGGCTTCTTGGCCACCCGGGCATATACTCTCTGATGTTCAGCTGATTGCTGAGCAGCAGCCCCAGGTCCCTTTCCTCTGGGCTGCTTTCCAGCCACTCTCACCAAGCCTGTAGCATTGCATGGGGTTGTTGTGACCCAAGGGCAGGACCTGCCTCTTTGCCTCGAACCTCACACGGTTGGTCTCAGCCATTGATCCAGCCTGTCCAGATCCCTCTGCAGAACCTTCCTGCCCTCCAGCAGATCAACACTGCTGCCCAACTTCATGTCACCTGCAAGCTGACTGAGGGTGTGCTTGATTCCCTCATCCAGATCACCGGTATTAAACAAGAGCAGCTTCCTCACAGCCTTGGAGAGAGAGTTTGAAGAAAGAAGAAGCCTTTGATTTTTGTCGTCATTTTGGAGACACTTAAGAGGAAATCTTTGGGGGAAATAGGACAGAAAAACAGTCTTAAAGGACATATTATAGTGAAACCACTGAGACATGACCAGGTGTAATTACAGTATTCCATCCAATAACATTACATAGCCCTGTGAGGAACAGTGTTGAACTATATGATCCTTATGGGTCCCTTCCAACTTGAGATAGTCTGTAATTCTATGAGATGAATTATTTAAGATGAACAATATGTACTGAGTCACACTTGCCTTTGCTACGCATCATAGCCTGTTTCTGACAGTGCAGTCTAATGCACAAACTCTAATTTTCAGCACTGGGGACTGCACAAATACAGGGCAGCAGATTCAGGCTCAAGTGTTTATAATCTTTTTAAAGGACAACTGGAAATGAAACAGTAGGCTGAAATACTACCCCCATATACAACACAGTAAGATTTCAGCTTTACTGTCTTTGTAGGCTCCAGTCACCATTTCTCAATCCTTTTGCTTTTCTTCAGTACTGTATCAGTGAGAAAGTTCAGAATAACAGCTTCAGTACTTCAGAAACAACAGATTCCTAAAATACCTCAACGAGCTCAGAATGCACTCCTTTTAGAGATGCAGCTTCACGAGTTCTATGTTTACAGGGACTTAGCAATACTGGAGAGCAAACCAACACATCAACTTTACCCAACCTTTCAAGAGCTATAATTATTTTACTTCAGATAGCAAACACAAGGGGGTGGTGGAGATTGCATCACGCTTTTTCTTGCCATTCTGGGACATATCTAAGATCTTAATAGTCCTCCTCCACCTGCCTCTTCTGACTCATGTACTTCCTACTGTCCTTCCTTTGTAATAACCTTATTCCTTCTTCATTCATCTTAGGGTAAATTCCAGGAAATTGGCACCCACAGAAGCCACCTGGCTCCACGGCTTTTTCAGATGAACATCTACTCCCTGAGAGATCCCAGGGCTGCAGATGCAGTTACAGCCTTAAAGATTCCAACCTGCAGAGCACTAGGATAAGCCAGTAATAAAACATATCATTCAGAAACCACAGTCCAAGTAATAGAGTGAAACTGAAATTCAGGCTTCCTTTAACAACAGCTTCCCTGAAGCTTGATGACTGAAAATAAAAGAGGCAACATGCATTCATAAATTGGAGTAAATTATGGATTACTAATGTGGCTGGATGTAAAATTAACAGTATATGGCCATAACAAGTTAAAACTCTAAAATATGCACTTTTGCATGTAACTTATTAGGATTTTTTTCCCCTACATATTCTCCTCCTAATACAGGAGAATGAGCTGGTAAAAAAAATGGCTCATTTTTTGGAAGCAGGCATCTCTCTCCTTTGCACAGGCCTTTGGGCTCTCCAGCAATATTTGACCCATAGTATCCTTGTTCTCCTAGAATAAAATGCTTGTGCATAATAATTCTTTCTGATAAAATTTCTTTTTTATCTTTTAAATATTTACTTCATCAATGTCAAACCTAAAATCCTTCAAAAGACAATTGCTTTAAGGAAAGGTTCCATCCTTCACTACAGATGATCATCATATTAAAATGGAAAAGTAGAACATGAGTGGCAAAGGTGAGCAGATGGGAAATGCTTTTAGCAAAAAAGCACATTCAGAACAAATAATTAAAAGCCAGGCTTGCTTCTGCAAAATAGGTGGAATGATAGAGAAAACAACTTGTTCAGACAAAGCAGTTCCAAGTTCCTTGAAAGATGTTTTTTACAACCACTATCAGTGTAGAAAAGGCTGTTGGGATATCTGTAAGCTCTTGTATTTTACATTTTGGCTGATTGACTGTCTGATAGTAAAGAAACATATTAAACCCACTGAAAACCTCTCCAAAAGCTTTTCATGATGTATGTCTGGGACTTTATCAGGCAGGTAACAGTAACCAACAATAACAGTGAACAGAAGCTGTCATTCGGGCAAATGGCTTCTTTTCTGAAAGAAGTGTTTATAAATATCTGCACTTACAATTTATGCTACAAATGAGAGTGAATAAAAGCACATTTATTAAGAAGAGAAATCAATAAGATTTAAAGTTGATCTGGATTTGATAAACTTTAAATTGTTTTGAAAACTGCATTAGTTTTTCCTATTAAGTAAACGTTATTTTTGTCGTGTATGAAAATTTGCTTTCCATTACCTCTGCTACGAGCAGATTCTATCTAAGTGCAAGTTTCACCACAAGATTGTTTTTAACAACTGTACACAAACAGTACTAGGCAAATACTCTGTACTGCTATGCATAGGAAAAAAGCAGCATTAAATTGAAGCAGTCTTTTCTCAATTCTGCAACAGGAGGCTGATGTCCTGCTAGCACTGAACAGTGAGAGCTATGCTACTAAACAGGATACTCTTGTCTTCAGTTCTCTGTAAAGGGTACAGAATCAGGGCTTTGAAACACACAGTTAATTGTAGCCAGTTTAACAATTCATTAAACTTACAATCTACCACATTTCTGTCAGAATAATTAATGAAAACAAAGAAGTATTTTCAGTGATAACATGAGGAATCCTTAAAGGATTTTTGAAAAAATTATCACAGAATTGTGGGCTGTAAACCACAGGGGTTTGAAATAACACCACCATGTCACACTGTGCCTGGACATGATTTCATTACACAAATTAAGCTGATGAGTTTAGAATTTGCATGCAACATTAAAGTTTATTTCTGATTTAAGTATTTTTAACTGTAAAACAGTGTCAAAGAAGGATATTAACAAATGTATACATTTAAGAAAACTAAGGGGGGGAGAGAAAATGTTTATTGTTTTTCTTCTCAGAACTTCTATTAAGAAATGACTGAACATTCCTGTTTATCCACTAAATTAGAAATACAAACATCCACTGATTTGATATACAAACTGTCTTCTGCATTTCAGAGAGACTCTATTGATGCATCCCAAAACCAGAGCTAAAACGGGTATTGAGGTTAGACCTTTCCTATGAGTGCCAAACACACAGATCTGGGTGGGGTGAAGAAAAAAATCCACCCCAAACCATAAAACCCCCACACAACTCTGGTGGTGCTTTCCAGAACTGAAAAGGTGAAAGTACAAGTGAAGACCTAAATCACATGGTGCTACAAATCCAGTACTTGAAAGAGATATTAAAACCTTAGCACCAGGAAATAACATATGGAAGAATCATGACTTCCACCACTGCAGGAATAAAGGAATATCTTGCTGCTGGTCTTCAGGAGCTGTGTTTCACGAGGTTAACAACTCTCTGGCCATTTGCCTTGAAGAAGGTGCCCCCATACAGCCCTGCTTACTTGATCATGTGAAGACTAAAGGTTTGAGTAACCTACACAAAAAAATCAGAAATATATCTTTATATAGACCCTCAAACCATGCGTCATTTTCAGTGAGTTATTATACGTGCATAACTAACTTAATACTCAGTTTGTGATGAAGCACACAAAGTCGAAAACTTCTCCTTTCATTTTTAATTTAAGAAATACAAAGCCTAGGAGGAATTTTAGATCTTCACTTATCTTCCTCCACAATTCCAGCAATGTGGAACAAGTCTATTTTTCTTTCTCATTAGGTATCTAAGTGTCATAGCAATACTAATTTCTCCTCTAAATAACCATCTGCAAAATCCTGTTAGTTATTTGTTCAGAAAAGATGACACTAAAAAGCATACCCTTCTTCATTACAGCTTCTGCAGCAGTAAATTGTCACTCTAATATGAATAAAAACTTCAAGCAGGAAATTTTCAGACATTCTCTGTTGGCTTAACTCCATTTTCGACTGATTTTTCAGGAAACAGAATTCTACTAAATGAAAATCTTCAGTGAGACTGAGGAGTACAAAATTATGATGTCCAAGAATAAGAGGATGAAAACAGTCTTCTGTAAATTGCAAACCAGTTTCTTGTACACTACCATTCAGTGACTCATTTTAATACTGGCTAGAGCCAGTGACAGGCTTAAGAATATTCATAATATTAAACATTGTTTAGGTGATTTCAGAGGAAAAAGGTACTGACAGAGAGAAGGTTAAAATCTTTACTGAATTTGCTCCCAGAATCAAATTTTATTAGTACTGCTGAAAAGACAAAACTGCTGTGGTTTGCTACAGGTATTCTGACCTGTTTGTCTGCAGGACTTGGCAGATATTGCAATAAGAGGAACAAACTGACCAAGTTTCTTTTCCTAGCCACCCAGGAGAAATGCTCAAAACAGGGGATGTCCTCCAGGAGTCAGGTTTACCCCGGTAGAACTTTCTCTCATTAACATTTTCATGTGAAAAGCTATTCTTTTTTTGGGGTTATCCCACGTGAATAATTGTCAATATCATGTCAAATAACTACACCAGCCAGAGCTGCTCCTACAAGGTAAAAAGTGAGCGTTCCTTCTTCGTGCTGCCGAGGCATTTGCTTTGCATTAAACCCCCTCACAAAAATACCAGTTTTTTATAGGGAAGGACAGACTGAATGGCAACAGCTCAGTCTTTTGCTCAAGTGAGCTTGAAGGTGGATCTCAAAATATACTACCAGCACCAAATCCATTTAACCCAAGACTCATTCAACTTGAAACAAGTCAAGTCGCTGCACAGTCTAGTTCCAAAAAGATTTAAAAAAATAATCAAACCTTTAAGAGTTTTTCATGCTAGCAATGAGTTGCAATGTGTGTGTTAGCAGGCTTTTGGAAGTGTTTCTTGGAGATAAAATTTGAATAATCTATGTGGTTTAATTTAAATAATTTATGCATAAAGCACTGCAGAGTTATAATTGTAATTATAGTGTTCAACTCAGTAGCAACGAGGTACATTTGAAGTTGGATTCTGATTGTACTGTATATCTTCTGCTCCGAATTTCATTTTGTTTTGAGCAAATCCTTTGGAGCACAAGGAGACGGCTCAGAGCTCCACAAAAGTTCCTGAGTGAAGTTTTAGAGAGTTTCTTTGCTACACATTTTTTATTATTATTTAAAGTCTGAAATCCAATCTTCCATGCGTCTGTGTCATGGTGATAAAGTAAAGGTGGCTGAAAAGTGCCCCTGGTCAGAGAGGAAGGACTTTTCTACTTTTCTCATGAAGGAGCAGCTGTTCCTATCAATAATTTCCTGAAGCAATAGGCCTGGAGTGTAAACAATATTTTATACGGATGGCAGCAGAACAGATTATATTATTTCTGAAATTTTTGCACTTCACTGTGGAGAATGGATTAACCCTGTGTGACATAAATTCAAATCTCAGTTCCTTGAAACTAATGAAAGGGTTAAAGTATTGTAAAGAGAAAAAAAATTCTACAACATAATAGCGTCGTCTTAGTGACTTTGTTCAGAGAGAGAACACAGTGGCATTAGGAGCACTTCAGAAATTGCATACTGAAGCCTGAAGAGACAAAAGATTTGTTGCCACCACTCATATTAATACTGGTTTTCTTCTGAACTTGTAACACGTGCCCAGAGACAGATAAGAAGAAAATCCTGAATACAGCCATTCAGGATGTTGGACAAGCGTGAGGGGAATTGGCAACTGATACCTGTGTGCTTTTCCTAGTTAAAGATGTACTGCCAGCGTTGGAGATCAAAGGACCATTGTTACAATCTAGCAGGGCATACCTGGTGTTGTTTCCAGAGAGAACTAAGTGGGTAAGTAACGCTCCATTTCAAACACTAACAATGAACTCAAAGCTCACCCGATTTTAAGATCCTGGAGCAATAATCCCAGGGGCCAAGCAGCAGGCAAGAGAGCACACTTGTGGATTCCACTGCTCATGAGCAGGTCCTGCAAGAAGTACACATCTTCAAACAGGCTCCAGGCAGAAACAGTGGGCTCCAAAGGTTGAATAAACAAGTCAGATATTCATGGGTCAATGTTGAACGGGCCCCTCAATGTCAGGAAGAGGTGAAAGTTTATACCTTCATTTCATTTCATAGAGAATGTGCTGCTCCACACCATCGTGGTGCTTGAAAAGCACCTCTGGGAGGTAATGACAATCACTGGCTGAACTTCTCTGTCAGTTCTGTATTTAGCTCTTTCTACTTTGTCCAGTATTTTGTGTGACGATGGATGATCACACTCAGCCCTTACCCACCCACACCTACAAGTGCAAGGTCACTACACCTTTCCAAAATATGGATTAATGAGTAGTCTCTAAGATCTTGTATCTTCAGATTTCATGTGAAAGAGGCAAGTTAAATTACCAAAGGAAAAAGCTTGTGAGAAAAAGAAGCAGCTACATTTATTTCAGTAGCACCCTAACAAGCTACTTGAAAGTATTAGAACTATTTAAACCAGATAGCTCCAGAAGCCTAATATTTCAGCTGAAGCATTAGAGGTTCACAGATCTTTCAAGAAAACAAGGTAAGTGCAAGTTTCTTCTACACTGCTATCATAGTATGCTTCCAGCATGCATTAATAAAGCTGTCATTCCAGCTAACCCTTAAGTTTCTAATCAGAAACTAAAAAAACCCCTTGATTTTATCTTCTCTTCGACACCCACACATTACTGTAATTTTGTTTTACGACTGGGAGACAATCTATTTTCTGCATTAAACGAGTTCTTGCAACATTAAGTCTGAATCTGAGCTGGCAGGACCTTTCTCCTCTTTTATTTTGAGCAACAGCATTTTCCTGGGATGGTGTAGAAAAGGAATTTTAGGCATCTGGAACAGAGCAAACCCCCCCAAAGCCTCAATCACAAATCAAAAGCCTGAAACAATGCTGAGATCAAAGGCTTTAAGGCATTAACATGCCCTTAATATACCTCCAGGGATGGTGACTCCACCACTTCCCTGGGCAGCCTGTTCCCCCCTGGGACAGCTCGAGGCCATTTCTTGCCATCCAGTCATTAGTTGCCAAGAAGAGATCAACACCTACCTTGCTACGACCTCTTTTGTGTTGCTTTAGAGAGTACTACGGTCTTCCCTGAGCCTCTTTTTTTCCAGGGCAAACTCCCTCAGCCACTTCTAAGAGGAAGATTGCTCCAGCCCCTTCACCAGCTTCATTGCCCTCCTTTGGACACACCACCCCAGTACCTCTATGTCTTGTAGTGAGAGGCCCAAAAATACACAGTAATTTGAAGTGTGTCCTCATGATCACTGCTCTAGTCCTGCTGGCCACAATCTCTGTGGTACAAGCCAGGATGCTCTTGGCTGTTGGCCTTCTTGGCTACCTGGGCACACTGCTGGCTCACAGTCAGCCAGCTGTCGACCCACAGCTCCAGGATGTCATGTTTAAGAAGAAAGCAGCTGCTAAATGCAGCCCGTTATTCCAAAATTAAAGTATTGTGAAGAGGCAGATAACGAAACTGATAGACTCTTACTCTTAGAATTTAATAAATTGAAGTTGATAGATACTGTGCTCTTGATCTGAGATAAGCAGCTTTATCAAAGCAGCCAGTTTGATAAACAAGCAATCTGTGAGGTGCTAAAAAAGGGATTAAACAAGTGAAACCTTCAGAAGCCATGCTTTGCTTCTTTAGTGGTCAAAATTACAGCTGCCATAAGCTTTACAGCTCCAAGCTGCTCTCAAATCACTATGAACACACACCCACCAGGTATTAACCAGTCATTTCAAAAAATACAGCTCGATTTAGAGATTAATTTTCATTAGGACTGCACCTACATGTTCAGTTTTGCTAAAGAAACCCAGCACCAGGCTGCAAACAACAGCAAGTTGTGCCACACTGAGAAATAAATACTGCCAGAGGGAAAAAAAATATAAAAAAATCCTGCTGCTTCAAAACTTGCAGTCCTTACTTTGGCGTTCCAGTTGATTTGCGTTGTGTTTTTCAGGCAATAGCTCAAGATTAAGAGATAGTAAGATTAGTGGGGAAAAAAATTGACTTTTTCTAGATGACACTGTTTAAATGCAAAATTTTACTTCTCCATTTCCCACCATAGAAATAGTTAAGGTTAAGAATCTGAAGTTGAGGCAGAAGAAGATAAGCTAAACTGAGCAATTAAATAAGATTTTTTACCACTTTCACTCAGTTGCCTTTTAAGCTTATTTAAATTTTAAATGTGCCTTAAAACCAGTGTCTGGCAAGTCCAAATCATTATCCCTGATTAAAAAAAGCAAAATATTCCCTCTCAAGACATACACATTATAGATTGTTTGGGAAAAAAATACACCCCGTAAAAAAAATGCCCAAACTCCCAGTAACATGAGGTAAAGCCTGAGACGACCTGGCTACTTTCTCTGCAGAAAATCCAGAATCAAACTGCCCCACAAAAGAGCTTGCATGCAAGGAAGAGCATGCAAAATAAACGAGATGATAAACAAAACTATTCCAAACTCCATTTTGTTTTTTTTTTTTTCAGCACTCTGAAAACAATATTGCTGTTTCAGCCAGTGATGATGCAAAGATTCAGCTGTGACAGTGTCCCCTGACAATCCAAGTAGCCATGGCCATTCAGAAATTTTACCAGGCTTCTGTGAAAGTGCCTAAAAACAACACTCATGCTGTAATAAAAAAAACCAAAACAAACCAACCACCAGAAAACATACGAAACCCCTCCAGATTTAACTGGCTGCAGTAGCCCATGAATCAGTCAAAACAGGGCACAACTACACTGAGAAATGGAAATGTAAAGTTGGAAAAAAAAAAAAGAGAGGGAGCATGTGTACAGATTCATGCTGGCACATCAACCACACATGAGAGACTGTCTGAAGCTCAACTCACTCATCTGAATATTTCTATCCATCTGACCTACTGTATTGCATACACCCAAGCTGGGGCAGACGGGATATGATTAAAAATTGTATTAAAGAACCTGACAACTGTCAACAGGCTATAAATGGAAGGGTTTAGGTTACCTGTAGCCTGACTCTCGGAACAAAAACCTTGTTTTTAATAGTACATACACTCTGTTCATCCCACAGCAGGCAGCTGTCTCTTATAACTGATGTCTAAGGTGGCACTGATTGATGCCAATTTTCCAATCATTTTCCAAACTTTCCTGTTTAATGAGTTGAGCTGCACAATGGCAGTTTATTTACCTGCTGGCAAACCTTCTCTTTGAAGGGTCACTGCTCTTAATTATAGCGGTACCTGTGTACTGCTTTGCTTTTAGGCCTGTCAAGGTTTCCATTATAAACCTATTTCTGGATGTTTATTCTGCAGTACCCTTCCAAGTCCACTGTGGGTTGAAGCACGGCTTGCAAGGTCTCAGCAAGTATTTTTTCTAAATAATCATGGTTCTCTTGTTCCACCCCAAATAACTCAGGAATGACTCTTTCTACTGCTTCTTTGTGGGAAGGTTATACCTATTTTTCCTAAGGAAATAAACACTTTACAGGTAAGAAGACCTTAAACAGAAAGGGTTATCATATTAGAAAGTATAATAATCTTAAAAGAAATATTATTCTGTACCCCAAAACCACAGAGTTTGATAATTCGCCATCTTAAATTAATTGCAGCAGTTGGAAGGAGTTGTTGTTCTGCCTTGGCTCACCATCATTACTACATGATATTGACTTTTTATTTTCTTCTTCTCCTATCTTGCCTATTCTCACAGGCCTTTTGGCATTCTCTTTATCCCAGAGTCAGGAGACATTACTCCTGTTGAAGAGAGGCTACACTAAAGCATGTAGGTTACCTGCTCTGTTTCAGATTATATTTAACATTGCAGACAGGAGAATGGAAGGCAGCCTCTATATATTCTCTCACCTGGAGCAGGAGAAAAAAGTGCCCAAAGAGAAAAAAATACCAAAGCTATTCACTTCTGTTCAATCATGGTAACATACACATAAAGCCTTGACCAGAGTGTCGCAAGGACAGTGATGGGACTGATCAAATGGTCCGAGAAGGAGAAAACCAGCAGAGAAACCATGAACACCACCAGTAATAAGCAATCAGACCCTGGGAAGAGACTGATGTATACAGTGCTACCCGTGGCTGAGAAACAAGTAACATGTGAAAGGTACTAAGTTTTTTGGTGGGAACATAAACTAAGTTTCAAGCCTCACAGCTGCAAGGGTCACAGCTGCACTTGTCCACCACACACTGGAATCTTGCAGGACAAGACATAGACCACAAGCCCAATTTGTTGCACAGTCACAGGCCATTTACACATCAGGTTCATGAACCCTTATCAATTCTCAACATAAAGAGCTGAGGTTGTTGAAATACCTATCTGAGATATCAGCCTATGAGCCTCTGATGTACACCAAAGCTCTTAAGGTAATACAAAACCAAACAGTAAGTCCATGGAAGAAATCAGTGGTTTGCAACAGAGTTCAGAGTTTCTGCTTTGGCGTTAGGATGATACCTGCCATGACAAGAGATGCTTGCACAGAGTTCCTGCAGCCAGAGAAATTGCTGTGCATGTGTACACAGCAAAAGTGGGAAGGGAAGAAAGTGTTTGTGTTAGCACTGATAGTTGCAGCTGGGGGCAGCCGGCTTTCCTTCCAGTGTTACATGTTTCTGAGATGCACAAGTATTTTCGGATTTTCTTATCTACTTCTAGTCGTGCACTTTCAAATCCCTAATGATTCTCCAATTTGATCACAGACAAAGGCAGTGAAAAGGACCAGGTTGTGAAAGACACTGTGTAGTCCTCAAAACAGCTACACAAAACCTTTTGTGTTAGCGTGACCCTGTTTGAAAGAGTTTTCCCCTAGCTAGGAACAGAAATATTCTACCTTCAAAGTCTCCATCCTCTCCTGTATTCCTTTTGCTATGATCATCTGAATGACAGAATCTTGCTTTTGATCTCAAATGGGTAATTCAATAAACCATTCCCATTCAAATGAGTGGAACTACAACTGCAGATTTAGAATAACAAGGACAAATAGACTTTCTGGTCTTCTACTGCCAAAGCTGTTCAAATCTATCTCTTCTTCCCATATAATAAGAGGCTATTGTCTTCCGATTTGTAAACAAAGTTAAACTTCAGTTCTGTCCAGACCCCAAAAATTTTATGACTTGAAAAGTGACTTAATAATTAATATAACTATAAATTGAGCAGAAATCTAATTACTTTTTGACAGGTATTAGTTCCCCTTGGGCATTAGGAATCTGTTTTCCTTGTTTGAATACTAAATGTCTAAGCAGGAAAGAAATAAAACCCGTTTTGATTTACTGAAAATCCCTCAAACGCCAAAACCCCTATAGAAATAATCATCTATATGCATTACTTTTAGCTGCCCATCACAAATCATTACCATCATTCTGAATGCCCTTCATGATGCCTGTTTAGGTGGGTTGTTTTGCTTGGGTTTTGTGGGATTTGTGTGGGTCTCTTTTAGTTTGAGTTGTGGGTTGGTTTTTTTTTTTTTTTGGGCAGGTTTTTATTTATGTTTTTTTAAATTTCTCTGCATGCACACAGGAACTTACACTTTGCAATCGTTAATTGAGCGTGGATTTGTACATAAGTGAACGAATTTCACACAGCCACAAAGATTTGACCACGTAAAGAAGACAGGAAGTTCTTACAGCTCTGATTAAAAAAACATGCACAAATGTGTGGATGCATGTAAGGGAGACAAAATGTCTTCCAGGCCTTAGGTGCAACTGCCTTTTTCACTTTCAGTAGAGCACCAAAAATTCAACAAAGGATTTTTGTCACATTCAAAATGCCACAGAAACTATTTAAGACACAGAAAACTTTTTTGGGCAATAGAGAATATCCTCTCATCAAAAGTGACACTGAAATTAACAGAGGATAAACAGCTTTTTGATCTGCTCATTTTTGATTTGCAACCAAGAAGAAGGAAAGCTGTATCTTCCCTTGATCTGAATTTAGCTTTGCAGTCCCCTGTTATTTCATCTCATCTCAAGGGTGAGATGGGAAATTATTAATACCAAATCTTAAATCTAGATAGGAAAAGTGGCCAAAAATAGAAAACCCCAAATACCCTAAAGGACTGATAAACTGCAATAAATTCACTTTGCTCTTAACTTCGAGGTGTTGCAATGCAGAATTTCCAAGTGTGACAGGATAATGAAAAAGTTATACGACACCCACTATCATACTTTTTACTACTTCAGGTAAAAAACACTTTCTTTTTCCCCTAGGACTGCCTGAGATACAAGGTGCTTGTCTTTAATTTGATGCCACTATCATCAAGCTTTCAACAGCCTTGATAGGCTCAGTGGCTCTCTCTTTGCCCCATATCTCTTCAGCAATGACTGTTGCACCATAAACTATAAATCACCTCTAAAGGTGACCTCCAAAAGCAACAAAAGGGTTTATTTCCTTTTGTTACTGATTAAGAGGTAAAGACAAAAATCAGAGATTCTGAGTTGGATATTCTGGTCAATATTCGGGGTTTTTTTTTAGTACCTGGTTATTTTGGCTGTTAAATTTCTTTTCCACTAATTTTACCTTCCCATGTAACTCCCATATGTTTTTTTCCTAACTTTCTATGCCAAATTTAATTGCATTAAAATGGCAAGTGAGTTGCAGCAAATAACTCAGATTTCTGGGCACAATTAGGGGTATGTATGCAAACATGAGACACAAACCCAATCAGATCCTCATCCGCTCCCCCTTCCTCTTTGCATTTTAGGGCTCAAAGAAGAACGAATCACCGCTGAGAAAAAGTGCCCACTATTTTCTTCACTCAAGGTATCTTTGTATGAGGCCAGGGACACATCATACTGGCATGATGAGGTGATTACTCTCAGCTGTCCAAGACCAGGATTATACATGTTAGGCCCTCAGTTACTGAAATTCAGGGCTTGCTGTATTCAGGTGGGCTGATACCAATCAGGTGCAGGAGAAAAAAAGAGTTCTGAACTGCAGTGACTGAGATTTCTTCCAGCCCTCTCTGGAAGAAGAGTGAACAAAGACCATGTCAAAGCCTCTGGTAGCTGGAGACAATGGAAACAGCATTTTGCACACCCACAGGCCAACCACTCATTGGCACCACAGCCCTCAAACCTGGCACTGCCAGACAAACTCAAAAGTTGCTGTGGAGAGTAGGAGTAAGTGAACTCTTCCAGGTCCCCAGCAGGACAGAAGGCACCCTTACTTTCTTCATATGTCACATCCTACTAGGTCTCTATTTGACCACATAGTTATCAGAAAACTCTGTGATTGTTATAAATTTTAGCCAGTCTACTTACAACCTATACTTGCACATTTCTGGTATTGTACATTCTTCAGCATCAATGCCCTTTTTGAAAGCTGTCTGAATGACATTCAGTGGTTAAAAATAACCTTTAACCTTTGTGCCAGGAGCTATATTTCATTTTAACAAGTCAGATTTATAATAAATCAATTAATAAATTAACCCACAGAGTGCTTTTACTGGTTTATGTATTCAACTGATTTTTTACATAAATCACATAAGAAACAGCTGATACTAATTATTTCTTTGAGAAATATGTGACCTGTGACAACAGCCAACTTCTGAATAATGCTGAGAAACACCAGGCGAGTACATTTAGAAGAAAGCTGTGTCTGTTCTGCATGCACTTCTTCTTCTATTTAAGCTATTGCTATTTCATTAATTTACAAATCTCTTAGTGAGGAATAAAGTGATTACAAAGCCTTATCACTGACTGCACTATATCAAAAATTTTTTGTGGTAAAGAACTTAATACTTTGCTGGTAATTAACATAAATTTGTTAGTGTTGCATGTAAATATGTTCAATACTTGGTTTGTATATTACAATACCAGTCGATGCCCTGGGTGCTATTTTTCTGATGTTGTCACATATCACATTAATGCCAGAGTTAACTGTAATATCTACCTGCTTGTACCAACTTGTGTTATAAAACAGATGTTGAAGATTCCAGAAAGCAAACCAGAAAAACAGGGTAAGCTCCTAATTCTTTTATCTTATAGTTAAAGCAAAGAAATTACTGTATCTCAAGAATGAAGGTTTCATGTTACCTTTCACTACACCTTTAAGAGCAGTGCCATTTTAAAAATGATTTTTTCCATATGCTTTGCAATATGATCAAATATTGTGAGGAATTGACTGCAGTTTTCCTACTGACTTCAAAGTTGAATCAAGTCCCACCATTATTTATAACGGGGATGTCTTGAATCCTTCATTGTGGGAACATTAATATGTACAAATAGAAACAGAAATACTAGAAAAATAGAGTCATTTTAGAGTTGTTACAATTCAAGGAATTGGAGCCAAGTATAATCTCCACTGTCACCTCTACCACTGTGTTTCCAAAAAAAACCTTACAGCATAAGACAGTCCCTTGCTCAGGCTCTGTAGGAATTGCACCAACATTGAATCATTCCTGCTTTTTTTTTGTTTCCTCTAAAGAAATTGCATTTCACCATCACCACTTCAGGTGCATTTGCAACAAGTAAACTGAGTCTTGGGAGTGTCTGAAGAGCCTTGTTGTCCTTTGGAGCTGTATTTGTAGCATGCTTACTATCAGTGATGCTTTCTGGAGGAAAAAAGCCAAACAAGACGCAGGGAACTCACCTGCTGCAGGTCCCTGGTGGTGCCACCAGCCCTCTCCCTTTTAGCTGCTGGGCTCCGGTCATTGGAGGTGCAGATGCTTCAGCCAGCTGGGACAGGGACCCAGGCCAGCCCGGCAGCTCCTTCTGAAAATGCTGTTTCCCAACTGATGCCTCCTGCAGCCACCTAGAAACAGAGACTAGACAAGAGTAAGGGAATAAAGACAGGTATTTATTTGAAGGGCCTTCAAGGTACACCCTGGGGGAGCCAGAGGCTGCTTCCAAAAATTGGACCCCAAGATGGACCCCAGGTCACGAGTTCTTCACACTTTTATAGGTTTGGTTCATTTGCATATCAGGGTTAATTCTCCAATTAAAGCCCCAGTTTAGTGATGTAACGCCCCTCAGCTTGCCCCCCTTAGAATCTTTAGTTTACACATTTTGGGGCTAAAAACAGCCTGGCTGTCCTTGAAGGCAAAGCCTGGAGAGGCTTTGTTATGTCTGCCCAGTACGAGAGAGCAGGAATTCCAGGCTACAAGGAACTCCAGAGTTACACTCTAAGCAGTACAGGATTTAAAAACACAAAAGTTAAAACCTAAGGCATCACCTCCATCTACCATCTTGATGCCTTTTTCACACCTTTTCTCGAGGCTTTTCTTCCCGCCTAAAGCTCGGCTCCCCTTTCCCTCCAGGCCCCTCACACCGCCACCCTGAGGCGAGGGGGCTCGCACAGCCCAGCGGCCACACGCGTTCCTCTGCTCTGGCCCCAGCACAGGAGGGGACCCTGCTCTCCTTGCTGCTCCAGGGGCTCCCCAAAAATCACATAGAGGGGTCACCCACCCCCTGCTTGCTGATGGGTTAACGCTGCCCCCGCTCGCTCTGGTCGCCCGGCGGAGGGGCTGGTGCCAAGCAGCTCCAGCAGCCCTCGGCAGCAGCTGCCCGCTCCCCCGCGCCACAGCCCAAAGGCCCTGCACCCCCAGCACCGAGCACACGCAGCTCAGCAGGAAACTTCACCACACAGAGGTAACACAGCCCAGACCACGCAACCCCAAAAGGGGCATTTCCACAGCACTGGGGCAGCCGTGCTGCCCTCAGCTACACGTGAACACTGCCCAAAAGAGCAGCTCCCTGCTCCTCCTGAAATAACCACCCCACCCCTTCTGCCCCCTCCCAGCTCAGCAGCCTCAGCTGTGCTGGGAGCCTCAGCCAAGCAGCTCCCAGGGACTGCCATCTCAGGTGCAGCCGGAGGCGCCTTCCTAACCTAAATGATAAGGGCCCAGGAGGAGGAAGTTAATGGAATGATCAAAGGCGTTTCCGCAGGCTGGGATTCTTTCATCTGGCCCGTTCCGGTGTGAATGATGCCAGGCGCTCTCTCTGCAGGATAGAAGGGGTGTAACTCCATTTTGGCAGAAGGGCATCAGAGGTCCCTGACCTGCACATGATGAGGGTTGTTTGTAGTGTTGATAACTGGCCTTCTCATGGCTGGAGAAGATATGGTTGGAGAAAAGGACTTAAACCCGCATCAGGCGCTACTTGTGTTTGCCTGAGGAGATGTGCTGTCGCTCCCTGGCAGGCCTCCCTGCACCTCGCAAATCTGGGCTAATTTCAAGCATCTGACAGAAGCAGAAACCTAAAAAAAGTACTGAGTTCCCACGAGCGTCATCAGAGTTGAAGCATTTTTTCACCTTTTGGCATACAGCAGCATGTTTATAACCTGAACCAACCACTGCATGTTGAGTGACAGGCCCTCAGACAGCGAGGCCATATGCAGGGAAAGAGGCAGAGCATCATCGCTCTCACTGTGGGAGGTCTTAGGGACAAAGCCCCCTTCTTCACCCCAAACTAGAGTTAGTAATTTGACAGGAGAAATAACTTGTTCACTTATTCAGAATTAAAAAAAACCCAAAGCGTTTTCAACTTTTTCGTCTTGAAAATAAAATCTTAGGGAGTTGGTGTGTTTGTGTGGAAAGGTAGTCATGGAAGGCCGATGCCTTACAGCATGGAAGTGAGGATGCTGCTGTCTCCCTGGGTGCTTGGCAGCTTTCTGGAAGGAGATTCAAAATGTCTGTGAGACAGACACTCTGTCAAGTCTGTTTTAATAGGAAGAAGGCCAACACCTACAGTTCATTTACAGGGCGCCCTTGGCGAAAAATATTTGCCTTAAAGATTTAGAGTAAGTACTGGGACTCTGGTTAGCAGGGCCTGAATATTTTGCTGACTCATAGTATATATAATGAAAGCTTAATAAAATGGAATATATCTAGTTCATGAAGTCTCTTGATACTGTGTTGTAATTTAGTCCACCAACAGCCTTTATTTAAGGTTGGATTCCACGAGCCTGTTATAATGAGCTAAAAAGTGCACAGATAAGCAGTTATTTCTGAAAATGTGGCTCCCTATTGATATATATTTTTCACAGCCTGTATATCTTAATTGAATTGAAATGAGCATGGGACCCTAGGGTTTTTTAGGTCTAGTGAGGCATTAAATACTCCAAAAGCACAATAAAAATGAAAAAAACCTCTACTTCTCCAAACTATTGAATCTTATTGCTTCAGCTCTGGGCACAGCACTCTTACTACCTGGGAAAAACACACAAAAGCATTGCTTACAGCCCTTCATCGTCTGTATCTGTAGCCTTCATACCTCCATAACCTTATGTATCTTCTCCCCTTTTGATGCATCCATCTTTCAAAGTATTCCTATCTCATCTTCAAGTTGCCTTACATGTGCTCATATTTTTTCCTTCTTTTCTTTTTGAAGCCTCTCACTCCAGGAGTAGTCCTGCGTTGATTAGAAAAGACCCACAGTTTTGGCAATAGTGACAAACCATTGCCCTCTATATCCAGTTGGGCTTCTATTTTACTTATTTCTAAGGAAGTCTGTCTCTGTTGGAGTTGAATTAAGATCATGTAGACGTCCAGTAAAATTTTTGAATAATCTGTGTTATGTACATTGCTGCATATATCAGCATGGAAACCAGCAGTAGCTGCTCTGTGTATTAAATACACAATGAATTGAAGCTGATGTGAAAAAATGATCTAACTCAAAGTGAACAGCAGGAGTAAAACTTTTCCAAAGTGAATCTTTTAAAAGCTTAATAGCTGTTAATTTAAAAAATTGTTCTTATTTATTATCATGCTTCCTGCCTACCATATACCAGAGCAATCCTGAATGCTCTAAAAAAGCCATTCGTCAACCTATTTTTGAATGAAATTTGGAGACATCAAAGGGTAAGGCACTTGAAAGAAAGATGTGAGATCTTGGATGCTTACCCAAATTGAGCTGAGTCTCTGAATATTTTTGCTTGGCAATCATTCTTGGATGATACTATTTACATTGTCACAGAGGGAGTATTATTGATCACCTTCCACCACCATGACTGTTACAGTGTCAATCAAAAACAAGCAGCTTGCTAACATTCAGACTCCAGCTGTACAGATGTTCTCTTTTTGGGGCTCATTAGTTTGTTCCTGCTGGCATCTTTTCAGACAGAAAAAAAAAAAAAGCCCTGGCATTTTCATTCAGTACAAACAAAATGGAATGAAGATATTTTACGTAAACTTGAATTCCAATTAACTAAAGATGGTCTTTCTTAAAAAATAATCAAAAGAACTCATTTAGACATTAGAATTACGAGTGACACACTGTTAGGATTTATGAATTTTATTCTCTATTTTGATATCTGAAGCAAAGTTCATTGGTAGTGGGTGAAAATGCCTAGACTGTGGAATAGACTTGAAATCAAAGACTGAAAGATTTCATTAGAACAGAAGGAGTTGTTGCCCACAAATTAGGTTACGTTCATTCAAATGCCAAGCAGAATACTTTGATGGATTGAAACGTAGAAATGGACAAAGAAAAGAACGTCTACAACTGTTATGAATTGCTAAATTCATTTCATCAGTAAGGAGAAGAATATTGATTTCATTTATCTCATTCAGTTGGTGGTATGACTAAAGAATAACTCAAATTCAGTGGCACCAGCTGCAGAGATGATGGTGCTGTAGCAGAGGATGGCAAGAAAAGGTGATTCAAGAATGATAAACAATTTCATCAGAAGAGCTCAAACCCAGTCTGTCTTGAAGAGAATGCAAAGTGTAATCTGTGGATTCTACTGCTCCTTGTCTTTCTTACAACCTTTGTAATATCTGTGGGTTTTAAGCTATGGTTGATTTTTCATGTACTTACACATAACTAGAAGACCCAGACCACAACAGTGATAACGTGGGATGTTGATCTGCTGGTATGAATCAGGAGAAACTATATAAATCAAAGGAGTTAACAAAGTTGTAAGTAAGTGATGAATTGGTTAATATGTAAAGAAATTATTTACATAGTGCAGCAATATGTGCTTGATTCAATATCATATTGAAGTAAATTTAGATATTTCTGAATTGCATCGGTAAATTTTGGATGAAGGTTCTATACCATATATTTTTAATTTTGCTTTAAGAACATTTTGTACTTTTTGAATTTGAGGTTTTGAGAAGTGTTTTTTTTCCTGATCATTCCTAAAGTAAAATATTACCTTGTTTTTTCCACCCAAGGACTCAGTGTGTAACAGCTTAAGCACATGAACAGCCATCTGAAGTTAATGAGATGGTCTGTGGGCTAAAGCTCATGATCTCTGTGAATTGTCCAAAACATTTGAAATGAAGAATTCAGATATCACCATGAATGACAAGAAATTAATTCTGATGTTCATTGCACCTGATACAATTCCAAATAGTTATGGTTCAAATACACTAAAAAATCTGATCTCATCAACATATCTTGCTGAAGCTAAAATTTCTTACTTTGATTGTCTCAGCTTCATTTCAGTTATGAATATGCAAGAAAGGAAAGACACGTTAAATTTCTTATGATCAAAGAGGTTTTATTTCACACCCTATTTACATATTAGGTCTCTGAAGTAAAACATTAGAGACTATTTTATTTAGTCTTATTTTGCTATAAGGGCAACCAGTCCAGTTTTCCAGAATATGAGTAAGTGCAAATGTAAAAGAAGCAGGATTGACTACACAATGTCTTTGCTCATGGTTGCCAAACAAACAGGCATGGTGAGGAATAAAGCAGACAATAATCCTTTCAGGGAATCCTGAACACATGAAAATATATCTGAAATCTGAATGTTTGTCTCTTTCTCGTCTGTTTTGAAGCAGTCTCTTAGAAGTACAATTCCAGGGGTTTGTAGTAGAACCAGCATTTTCAATGAGTAAATATGAGGTGATTGTGTGAATTCAAACCAAAGTATGAGGGATTTAGTCTCTGTTGTGTCAACAGAATTGAAATGAATCAATCTTGAAAGCCTGATGGGAGCACCAGGCTCTCTACAGAAACATGTACTTACCTTAAAACATTTGCTTACATTCAAGTCCAATGTGTTGTTTCTTTTCTTGTCACCAGTAACAAAAACCTCTCACACACTTTGTCTCCTCATGGATTTATATTGCGTTCTTACATAGTTTTGCATTTCACATTGCAAATTTTGTTTATGTAGTAGTGAATCTCAGGTGAAGTCTTCTTGTCCAGTATACACACACAAGGCAACACTTTTCTGGATCAATTTTCAGAGATTCAGAGTATCACAGAGCCTCAACAAAATAAGATGTATTAGTCAGGCTAAGAAAGTAACAAGATTTGTGCCTAACTTGAGACACAAATTTAGTGTGAGACACCATTATACCTTGTGCAATAGATTAGTGGGGAAAGCCTTGCTGGGAGGATGGTCTCTTTTGTGGGATCCCATACCTTAAATCTCCTTTCCAAGCAGAAGTTCACACTGATATGTCTCAGAATCTAATCATGGTAGCAAGACTCCTTTTGCTTTTTAAATGTATTTTTACTCCAAAAGGATGCTAATACCGAAGGAAGTGGCATCCAAAATACGGCAAAAGAAATATGAAAAGTATTGTGTTGTTTAGGGCACAAAATGGAGATCTTATATTTAGAGTCTCAATATATAAACTATCAACAAGTATTCTCTGACTTTTATAGTAGCAGCTTGGAAATAGTTTGGGTGCTCTTAATATTTATACTCTGCGGTATCTTGTATTTGTTACAAAACTTTTAATTGCTTGATCTGCATCTATAATCAGTGACAAAAAACCAAATAAACCCTGATTTTGGTGTGTTTTAGTTATTCCTACATCATGAATCAAATTAGAAGATAACCAGCTCAGCTTGATGTTGGAGCTGGAATCCTTATCACTGTAACTGACTCAGGTGTTAAATCTTATTTAATATTTGTAAAAATGCAAAGTAATTTAAATAATTATCTTTAAAAAAATAAAATATACAGAGGATAGGAAGAATGAGAGAACAGAAAAAAATGGAGAGAAAAATGAACAGGAGGAAGAGCCAAAGTTAAGGCAAAGTGCCTTACTGGTGTATTCTGCCAAAGGCCAGAAAAGCAGTGTCCATGCAAAGTTCTGTTTTCCTGTTATTCAGAGCTGTGGCCAAAGTCAAACCAGCAGGACAGCTGTGCAAACTCCACTTTGAAACCTGGTATTTCACATGTTCACTTGGCATTTGAGCTCCATGAGGTTCCTCTTGCACCAAACGGTTTTCTCTGGAATGACAGAAGTCCCATAAAGGTCAGTCCTTATCTTCCTAAGTGTCATTAGATCAGAGCTAAAATCTCTAAGTTAAAGCTGACAAAGTTAGCCAAACTAAAATGCCATTTACTGCCCTCTTTGTTGACCACATCTCAAGAAAATGTGAAGAGAGTAAATATGTGCCTGAAGGATCCTGATTATGTTTGTGGCAAAATCTTTTTCCTCCTTCCCCCCAAAGTATCTTTATTCCTAGAAATGTGAAGAATAACAGAAGACAAAAAGAGCCCAAGTGCATTCTTATATTCCAAATATTTTATTGGGTGCCATCATTTGATTAGTCTGTCAATTTATGGAAAGAACCAAAGCAATTCATAGCTTTCAATGGCATTTTAATCCTGTGTTTTAAAGCATCACTGTAGCTTGCTGTCTGTGTTTTCCATGACACTGTTGCTTGTAGTTAATTTTCAGCTTGGCTGACTGACTTTTGATGTTCCTGCTGAAAGTGTCTGTGGTGCTGCATCCTTCTGGGAGATCGACTACAGTGACTGTTTATTTCATCTCTATTATCCCACCATTCTGCATATATTATCTCATAGATATCTGCAGCACTTCTGTTACAGTTTACTGAACTGCTTATCCTGGAAAAGCCAAAGTCACTTGGAGAAAGTACTTACTCAGACAATGCATGTTAATTCAACGAGAGTCTCTGATTAACACAGCAGGACGGAGTTCTTACGAATACTCTGCATTCTGAAGCCGAGTGACATTTGAGTGCTGATTAAATCATGAAAAAGGCCTCTGTTGCCTTGCTAAACAGGACCTGGGCAGTCAGCCTGCAGCTGCCATCCAGCTGAACTTGCCAGACTTTGGAAAAGATAGATCTGGCTGAAGAAGGTTTCTCAGGCTTATGCAAGAGTAATTTCCTTTCCATCTGCCATTGTGGAACATGGTTTGATTTACCCAGCCAGCAAATCTTGTCAGTTCCTGGAAAAATGATGCCTTCGTGGTATCACTTGACCTAGGTTCTTCTGAAGCCATCAGCAGCACAATTTTCAGGAGCTTTCAGTCCAGCCACTTCCCTCAGACGTGACACCGTGCTGGGATTTTAGTGCTGCTAGCTGTCCAGTGTAGAAGGAAAAATTCAGTGTAGTTAGGCATTGTGTTATAGTTATGTATTGGCTGTGATGCTAATCAAAGTCTCCAGTTTGAGTTATAACATTCACAACTTCATAGGACATCCAGTTTGGACAGAAGTGTGACTTCTCCATCAGTATCATCAGTTCCTTCCTATATCTTTGATTTTGCTTTGCCTGCACACCCAAAGAGCATGAAGTGGCCGTGTCAGCTGTTCAGTCAGTCCTGTCATCTGGAAAGGTCAACACAAAGGGAAACACGGTTTGCTCAGGAAGGGCTGATCTACTCTGAGCATACAGTAAGTTTAGAATTAACTGATACCTGAGCTGTTTCAATTAAAAGAAAAAGCAAACCCATTGAAATTCTCCTTTTAGTCCATCTATTTTTAATTTTTATACTTTCCTATGATCAAGATAAGGAGGACTAAAATACATACATTTTTAAAATACAGTCAAGTGAGAACTGGCTGGAGAATTTTTTGACTGTTTCTAACGACATCAGCGGATAAACACCAGGGAAACAGAATTGGTGCATTAGCCAAAGACTGACTATACAGGAGCAAATGGCCATGAATACATTTAGGAATCTATTAAAAGAATGATTCTAATCTTCAGAGGGATCAGATGTGAGAACAGCTTTCTAATAAAGCTTTGTAATAAACCCAAGGTATTAAGCTTGATTGGTTTATGATCATGCTTAATTACAATAGCTGAGACTGACTTGATGTTTTTAGGGGGCCCCTTGCAGAACTGAATCCTATATTGCCATCTCCATATGCTGAGGTCCCTGACAAAATGAAATTTCCAAGCAAAAAATTACGTAGGAAGTCACATATGAAATCTAACTTTTTAACTGTGTGCTGTTCCCCTTTGCAAACTCAAATATGCAGATTCAAACCATATGTCTCTGTTCACATTTAACTAACTACTCTAGCAACAGAAATCAAAGCTAATTCTAGGCCTTCGTGGCACCAGACGACTTCTATCTTAAACAGTGGCCAATGAGCTCTATACCCTGTTCAAAGATATTTCCAAAGCATCTTGCAATTAAATGAAAGACACCCAAGCTATGTATTTTAGGATTACAATCTCTGTGTCCCTGCAATAGAGATGCAGCAGCCTTTAATACATTTAATGTAGGTTCCTGGGAGGAACAACTCTATGTGTGTTCCCATAACTAGAAGTTTAAACACTTACAGGAAGATTCAGCACTAATAGATACAGTAAAATTTTTTGTTAGGAAAGTGAAGGATCTTGCAAAATTCATCGTACTCCATCTTTATAGTATACTTAACACTAAGTTAGTTGGGTGTTAAGTACTCGCTCTTACTGGAGTCAATAGCCAATGTGTTTGGAAGTCCAGTTAATTTCTTAAGTTATATAAGCTTAATGAAGCATGTATAGGCCCCCCCTAGTCTTTGCACTTATATGACAACTTGTCATTAATACTAATTAATGACACATCAGTGCACATTTGAAGTGAATGATGAAAATGATCATCCAACCACGAAAATGTGTTAAAGCAACACTCAAGCAAGGCATCAGAGAGGCAGAATCTAGATAAACATGCATCAGGTTTTGCTGTGGTAAGTTGAACAATAATTGTTTTTCCACTGCAGGAGGCCCCAAACAGATTTGACTGATTGCTTCTGCTTTCCCAGCTTGATGTTGTTTCTTCCCTTTCTAAAAGACACTTCCTCAGTGATGTACAGAATGGAAGACAGAGGTGAGTAAAGGTGCCAGAAAGATGGGAAACGCAGATGATCCGGGTAACAATCAGAAAAAAATACTCTACATCTGTCAATAGATCAGAGGTTTAGAGACCAGGTTAGGATTTTTTCAGCCATTCACCCCTTTCTCAAATTGATGATAAAGGAGTGGGAGAACAGATATGACAATATTTGGTCAGGTGTGCAGTGTGAGCCAGAAAGCATAACAGTATTTTAGGAAGAAGAGTCCCTGTTCTTCCTCTGCCTTCTCTTTAGATAATTTGTTGTTCCTGTTCTTGTACTGTTGCTTTGAATTTTGTTCATAGAAAAATAATAGATACTGTAATGGCACTTTGTACTTCAGTCAGACTTTTCAGGCAAGGACCTTGGAGCACCATTTGAAGCTGCTAATTCCAGGCATATTTCCAGCAGATGTGTCTACATGTGGACCAAGGTACCTTTTGCTTGGTTCTGTGTGTCTGAGAAATGTCATAGGCTTTATAACCACAGGAGAGAGATGAATCCTGATGTTGGTGAGAGAGATTGACTTTTTATATATCAGCAAGTAAGGGGGAGAACGGGCTGAAAATGGGAATGAATATGTACATTTTGACTGTACAGCCATGCAGACAGTGGGAAGAAGCTACTGACAGCAGGAGTTATTTAGTTGGATAAATTGTCCCAAACCTGGGAGGCTCTGTAATGCTTTTTAATGGGGTTGCACAATAGCCATACATGAAAAAAAAAATTAAAAATAGGCAAACCTTAAGGGCAAAAATATAGATAATTTGAAGTCAGTAACAAGGTTCTCAGGCTTTCACTTTGAAAAGGTTGCAAATTGTTGGATAAAAGAGGATAGATTTGGGAAAACAAAAATTCCTTACACTAAAATTTAGCAGACTGAAAACCAGTTGATATGAGAAACTTTGGAAATGCTATTCTATGAGCTGATTAAAATTTTCTTCAACAAAGTGTTGTGAAAATATTGCTATGTGTTTGATGAAATAATAGGCCTTTCATCTTTTAACTTTTACTACACTTCCGTAGCAAAAGACACAAAATTCAATTCTTTCCAGTGGTTCAAGGAATTATTTCATTTTACAAAGCTAGAAATGTGCCTTTTCACTTTAAGACATTCTAACAAAATGTGTTCAGTTATTCCAAGTTTGAAAACTTGTACTATCTTTTTTCTATATTCAAATGATTTCACACTCTTTTTGGCAAAATTATTCTCATTGTAATATTGTGTCTTAGCTTCTAGAGAGCTGTGGTGTCTGCCTTTCTTTCTGGCTTTCTTGCAACACTACCATAAAGCACAAATTTATTTTTATTTAATGTGATAAGAATGCAAGGATTGAGACAGGAGCCTTGCTTCTGTAGAAGTAATTCTTATACACTGCAATTGAAGATTTATATGGTCTTCTGCTTCTGGTGAATGGAAATTCAAAAGTAAACCTTTCAAAGCACTAATTTTAAATCAAATACGATTAAGCACCTCAAGTGTTTAACAGGATATGAGTGTCAATGTGGCTTCACCTAAAAGAAAACAGAAGGAACTGGTATCTTTGTGCTGTGAAGATGGGCAGAGATTATAAATGAAGTAGGAATGATCTCCATGCTGAATGGAGGCTTTACCTCAGGCTTAGCTGGGTTTCTAAAACCCATTATTCACTGCAAATATGGAAACTAAAATGATCATGTCTGTATTAAAAGTGATTTTGCCAGCAGCAGGCGTTTTAATATAAATTTAGCACTATGGGCAATTCAGACACGTTTTAAAGCAAATTGTGTCTAAAAGCAGGGAGATGACCAGAAAATGTGATGAGATGCAGGTAGGGTTGTAGCATGCTGAGTTCATACAGGTTTGGGAGAGCTCTGCACATCCATGATTTTTCCAGATGTAGTGGAAAGAAGTGCAGCAGGTCAGTAAAACAGTCAGAGGGAAGGGGAATGACTCCCTATGGCAGATGCTGCCTGCTGTGGCTGGGTCCTACTCAGCCTTGTTGGTGCAGTGCTGAATCCAAGTGCCCAGAGCTTCTCTTGAAGCATCTCAGACTTCAGGATTGCCTTGGCTGAGCCAGCACGTGTCTGCATGGGAAATGCCTGAAGGCTTCACCTGCACAGCCTGCTAAAATCACAGTGCAGGGACACGTGTGGTGTCTATAAATTATAGAGGGGAACTGTTTCAGGGGAATCTTAGCACAAGGACTGATGTACACCTAAGCTGGGTGAGGAATGTGTTCTGAAATGTGAAGTATGAGCTCCAACACACGTCAAGGAGAAACTGAGGGACAGACAGACAGACAGACAGACATGGCTTTTATGGCTGGATGTGATAGGCTTGGGGAAGGGGATGAGGATTACTTCTGTTCATTTTCAGAGTCTGTGATTGTGACAGCCAAGATTTTTCTGTTGAGGTCTCTTCTGACACTGACTCAAAAAGACTGTAAACATGAAGATTTAAGAAGAAAGGTTGGACAAACAACTTGGGTGTGATCCTGACCGCAGCAAACTCAGTTCAGCCTACTGATTTGATGGGGCTGGAATTTCACCTTGACTAAAGTGCAGATTTTCCTAAGCGTTTGTTTTGTCTGGCAACACAGAACACCTAGTAGCAGGAACACACATTAAAACATCAAAGCCTTTATTTGCTCTGTGCCAGTTCAAGGTACATGCTGCAGTTCTAAACACTTCAGCGTAACTTTCCTCTCCTAACATGAGACTGGCTTATTTTCTCTTGTAAAGAAGAACCAGTAGCATGCTTTCTAAAGATAGCTTCATGCTGTCCTAAGTTGCTTGATCTAGCAATAAAATAGGTATTTTCTTAGCACAAAGGTAATGACTAATTAAAATTTAATTAACATATTGAATGCCTTGGATGTTTTTAAAGGAAGAAGTACTTGAAAAGTAATGGCTTTTCCTCAAAGTTTTTAGTTTTTCTCCTTTACAGTCAAGGAAGAGCACTTAGGTAAGCTCAGTTAAAAAAAAAATCTCTGTATTATGTTTTATATGTATGAAAAAAATCGTAGTGAGAGACAGTAAAGGAAAGAACTGTAAGTATAAATGCCAATAAAACTTACAAGGCAATTTACTACAGTGTGAGGCCTGATTTCTACATGGTTGGGTCCTTAGTTTTTATGCTCACCCGTGCTGAATGACATGCAGAGCAGAGGAGTGTGCCTAAATCCTGATGGTTTCACTGGGATGTGTACAGTTGAAAAGCTGCCAGATGCCATAAGGACTAAAAATGGACTAAAGTAATGGTTTTGGATATGTGTTAATTCACATTCATTGATGTTTCCTGGAGGGCAACAAACTATTTTCTCAGAGCAGAGGACTGAGGAGTGAGAAGAGACTTTTACCTCCACATACAGTTGTTCTGAGACTGCACAATTTCAACAATGCAATTTAAATTCAGGAATGTATTACAGATATTCATTTTTAATGTATTGCAAAACCAGCCACATCTATAAATGTACTGAACTTATGGGAGAAAAGCTACAAATAGTTAAAAAGACCTCTCACCACCACAGGAAAATAAATGTTTCTTCCTGTTTTTCTAAGTCACTGCCGTACTTAGCAGAGATAAAGCAATTTCTCATCACCATTTAGTTAATTCTCATACCAGATCTCCCAAATATACCTGTTAATTTATCTGAGGTTCACATGCCATGGACCAACAGAGGTGAATATGGCCAGGTCCCAATGCTGTCACGTGTCTCAAGCTCAGTGTGGCAAGTCCATTACTGTGTCTTCAAAAGTAATTTCAAAATACAAAGGCAATGGCTAACAGATTCTTGTCTTTTACCTGTCTTAAAATATAGGTAATTTCCCTGCTCTGTACTCACTTTTTTTCATACAGAATGAAGTGTAGGGCAGAATTTTATTTGTTGAGTTACCAGCAGTAACTCAGACTCACTACTGACCTAAATTCTTCCTGCTCAGAATCACTGAACCAGAAAATAATGAAGGCAGTGTTGTTTCTCAAATGCAAAACTTGAAATTACCGGAATGCCTGCAAGTTCAAGGCCTCCAGCTTTACCATTCAATTCCTTATAATAAATACTTATGTAGGAAATTTTACCTATTTGTTAGCTATCCCTGTACTGAACTAGATAGCCTAATATAAAAATTTCTCTCTCTGTCTTTTTTTTCTTTTCCCTAAAAGCCCTTATTACTAAAAAGATTGTGAATATCATTTATGGTGGAGGGAAAATCCACAATTTTATGCCCAGCTATATATTTTTTACTTTCATGTCCATGCGGAATTTAGTGCTGGAGCACAGCGTTGTGGAATATCTGCAAAGATTTGAATGATGATTATGATGTCTTCTGTGTTGCTGTTTGAATGGAATCATTTGGCCAAAGTAAATATTTGGAACTTAAATATCTTGGTCTTCTGCTGCCTTCTTTCCAAGGGTGGGTATTTTCATGCCAGAAAGGATTCTTGTCCATGGTGCTTGGTAGCTTCCTAATGATGTATCATTTTGAGCAACGTTTCTTTGAGAAACAACCAAACGACCTCATTAAAGCTGCTGTTGGCATCTGTCAGCACTCCCAACCATCAGCACATCAGCAATAGCAGTTTTCATCAGTGACATTTTTATTTGACTAAAATAAATTACTCCAGCTAATGGCAATTAAAGCTCTGTGTACAGCTTTGGTCACCTCAGCAGGAAATCCCACCTAAGACAGAGATACCAACCTGGCAACCTCCCAGTGCCCACTGCACACTTGGGTGGGTTGGGAGGCAGCCACTTGTCTCATCCACTGCCCCTGGATGCAAATTCATCTCAAACATCTTTCTTTTGCTGCTTCTCTTACTTCACTGTGTCTACTGCAGTTGGTCAGCTACTGATTTCTGGCTGACATTAGGGATTTGGTTTTTTTTTTTATACACAGGGAGCTGTCTACCTGTCAAAGATTTCCTTTCAGTCCCCAGGGGTGAGAGGAGCTGAACAGCATGGCTGGAGAAAATAAATTGCTCAGGACTGTTCCCCACTGTGCTGAATCCAGTACAGAAATACAAATGAGAGCAAATAGTGTAGCCAAAGACTGCCAGCACTGTGCTGCATGGAATGTCTCTAGACAGAAGCAGGAGGAGAGTTGACATCCCTGGTATCCAAAAAGGCCAGGGACAACCCATCCTGTCAAGAGTTGTTGCTGATTTCAGGTGTGTTACTGCAATGTTCTTTGGCCTTCGTTTCGGAAGCAAACAATACATGCTGAACCTTTAGTTTTACTTCCACATAAATCTGAAGAAAATGGAATTATTATACTTTTTCCTTACATTACATTTTGGAGGACTGCATATCAAATAAGAGAACAACACAGTTTCTCTTCAAAAAGGGTAATCCTTCATTCCATAAGGATTAATTTCGCCTTGTTTACATGAAGGATTTTTGTTCATCAGCAGCTGTAGCCTGTGCATGTTTGCTTTCCCAGTAAAGCGTTGCTGTCAGCTGCAATAAGATGATGGTTGAGTTTCCTTGTGCTGCTTCTGTCCTGTATTGGTGCTACTCAAATGTGGTGCAGCTCAGGGGAGGTCTGGGCCCCATCGGGGCTCTGTGTGGAGAGTGCCTGTGCAGCCACACTCTGCAGCCAGCTCTGAAAAAAAGGGATGAAGGTGGAGGTTAGGCATTCTGCTAATATGGTTTTTTACTGCCTCTGAAGTGTTCTGGTTTGTGTGAAAATAGCTACTTTACCATAAGATAAATTTGGGAAATATAAAAGAGCCTGGGTGTGTGGCATAAAGTAGGTGAATTCATGTACTGTAGGATATTCTACTAAGAGAAGATGTCACTTTACTAATGTAATTTTGTATTATTCATATTGTATATTGAATTCTCACTTTTCATATTGCTATTTGTATTTGATCTCATTATTATACTCTCCTAGACTGCCACACCACACTGGGGAGTTGTTAGGTTGAGTATTTGGTCTAGTTTTATTTTCTGGTTCCCGCTGTTCCCTTTAGAGGTGTCGTTAATATGAGAATTTGATGTTCTATATTTTCAATCATTTGCGTATCTCAAAGGGCTCATTAGACCTCATTATTTGAAAATGTGTGTGTGTGTGCACTTAGAGACAGACAGAGAGATATAGATATATATATTGTATATGAATGGTATATGTTGGTATGTTTGAGGGGGGAAGTTAATGACTGAAGTCCTGTATGTAAAGCAAGAAACTTAAACATGTCATAGCTGTTTAGTTAAGGTCGAAATAAGGAGGGGATTATATCCTGAGTTCCTCAGCAATTCTAGCTACTCATGCTTAGATAAGTATGGCCCGAAGTCTTTAAATACAGATTCTTATGCATGACTGAACTGCTCCTCTAAATGCAGGTGTGTGTGTATAATAGAAGTCAAAAGAACCTATAAGCATCTCCACTTCATAGTATGGGCAGTACTACACAAGGCCTGTTCTAGGGTCCTACTGAATGTTGGCAAAGGATGCCCCTTGAAACAATGCCATTTGTATTTTGAAGGCTGCCAAAATCAACACTGAGACTATAGCACTCTTGTTGCTGTTATTATTTTTTTAATATTTGTTCTGGGTAATAATTTTTGGCTGTTCTGTTCACTTCTTTCCTTGCTAATACATAGAGCATTTTTGTTAAGTTAGGCATCTGTACAGTAGTACCTCTCTTGTATATTCTCTGTGTGCCTCAATCTTTTTTCCTGCACTCTTTTTTTTTTTTTTTTCCTCATTTACTTCCTCACCCCTGCCATTGCAGGGCCAAAAGTTTAGACCAACCTTTGCAGAAGGTAATCTGACTTCATTTAACTGGTCCTTATGGCTCTTTGTGCAGTCTTGTGGATGAATCGTTTGTAGCCCTGTTTTGTGTCAGGAAAACTTCTAATTACACTGAAAAAGCAGCATTTTCATTTGAAGAAATTAATTCCATGGCAGATGATCCATTTTTATCATAACAAGAAAGCCCTGTAGTGAAAAAAAAAAGGCTCTTAAATGGCACAGATCCCCTGTGAACAACATGAGAAATCTCTAAGGAGTAATTCTTCTATGAAAATAGACCGTTAATTTCAGACACTTTGGAAGAGTTAAGAAAGACACCCTCCAGTCAGGGATCTAATCAGTAAACCCCCAAATCTATGTGGAAGGCATTATTCCTATTTATTGGATAAATAAGGTGGGAATTCTGGTGCACTGTGAACTTCTGCTAAGATCAGTTTTGGTCAAGCAGAAGTCACCTGCTCCAGGGAGCGTTGTTCTGCTGCCCTGCTTTCCTACTCCAGGAAGAAAATGAGCAGATCAGATCCCATCTATTTTTTGATCTTCTGCCATTGCATTTAGTATAGAGACAAAATTAGGCACCTGGTAAAGATTGTAACCATCACTGACTGCATTAGAAAAGAGACATTTTCCTCCATCACTGAAAATATATTTCCTGTGCAAGAAACTCTCTGGAACTCGAATGTATCCCTAGATTCATCCCTTGAAGCTCAGTGTTAGCCAGCCTACAGGTGTCTGTCATCTCTGCTTGCTCTCTGCTGTAAAGCTGCATTTGTTCACTTGTGCCACAAAAGCAAAGGTATTTTCACATCCTTTGTAGACATCTTTCAATACTGCTGGCATGAGCTGTCTTCCCCACATTGCCCGTGGGCTTTCTCTGAGTGCTCTCCAGCAGCTTCAAATGGCTGGATGTGTCTCCCCCGTGGAGGCAGAGCACAATGCTCAGGACAAGGAAATCAGGAAATGTGCAACGCTTGGAGATAGCTCGAGATCAAAACAGGATGGCTGCTGCTCTCTGCATGGGAATGTGAGCTCTGCAGCACATCTGATGGATGAGTGTTTGTCTCTCAGTGTTGCCAGATGGGTATAAATCTGGGCTCTCAGGATTTGGAGTGCTAAATTTGTCAAGATGGCATTGTGAGAATATTAGCTGCTAGCTGCTAAACTCTTTGTTCACCAAGAAGGCTGCTCTTGACACTTCCTGATAAGCTCTGTGAAATGTTTGTCATTTTTACTTGCCCCTTTTTTTTTTTTTTTTCAAAATTTCTAACCAGTGTTTATCTCGCCCAGGATTTAAAACTACATTTGCTTTAAGCTATGTGAAATAACATGTAAGTAAACAACATAAAAATCAACTCAGTGGTTTAAACCACATTCTCACTATTTAAAACTGGGAAATACACGTTTTCCTACTGCTGTTATACATTTTTGAATATATATGGTCTTTTAAGAAAAATCATATAAGTGTATTAATTTTTATTTCTGGTTCTTGAACATAAGATTTAGCAGTAAATTTCCATCAAAGTCAGGCAAATACCCTGCCCTGTGCTGCTTATGCCAGGATGTACAGTACTGTCAGTTGGTTTATTACCTCTATTCTTTCTAAGCTTTTGATTGCAATCATAAACCCCAAAAGGACTCATTAAGCTTTTTTCAGTTTTATTTCCATGTGCTTGGAACATTCTTAAGAAATAAAAGTTTTAAGCTAAGTAAAACTATTCCGAATGTGTTTTAAAAATCAAACCAGGTCCTAGTTCAGCAGGAGGAATTTGTGGTCTCACAAGAAGCCCTTGGTTCTGCACACAAACTGTCATTAATTTTAGGCTCTCAGAATAAGGGAAAAAGTTTAGCATTCCACAAACAAGCAAGGATAGCTCTAATCAAAGAGTAGAACTAAAGCTGGACAGGTTTAAAGAGAAGTTTCTGATGTTCAGATAGCTAGAAAGGTAAATTAAGCCCCAAATTTAAATTAGATGAAATGATGCATGATCTGGAGAAGTTTTGTGACATATAATAATTTCTGAAGATTAGAATAATTTGCAGGAAAAGAGGAAAAAACATTACCTGGCATGCATTTTGTAGGATGACAGGAACATGTCTATGATGATCATACTTCCTCTCTTTTATAGCCCACATTGAAGTACTTTTTGTTTTTCTTAAGGTTTTCTTTCTCACTAAGCAATACATGTTTGTCTGGGAAGTCAGCCAGTGTAAAGTGGAATAGTTCCATTGAAATGGACATTTATGCTAATTCACACCAGTTCAGGACCAGCCTCATGTACCAGGGCTACACAGTCCTTTGAAAAATGACTACAATTTTTTTTTGTAATAAAAGAACACTGCTCTTTGGGCTATAGAAAACAAACAACTCAAGCTTCAAACAACATTATGTTCAGGGAAAATATTTGGCATGGAGAGTATGGTGTTGATTTCCTCTACCATAAAAGCAGTCTTTCTTCTACAACAGCTTAAATAAATTACTTGTTAACATTTACAGCTGTTAACTTACTCACTCATCCCATCACAACAGATCAGTGTCAGCTGGAGTGAAAATTGTGTTAAAGCAACTGCATTTAACAAGACAGAGAAAATTAGTTCTGGAAAGTTGAAAGATTTAATTGCATGCTGTTCCCTGGGATTGAACCACTTTCCTTGGCGTGGCAGTCCCGTGAATTTCCCCAGGCTCTGAGTGAGTGCAGATATCTGGGAGATCTGCCTGGATGCTGTTGTTGAAACAGTAAGATAGGTTTAGAAATAACTCGATCCTGGCTGTGGACAGCCTGGCTGAAGAGGTGTGCAGCCACCCTCACCTCAGAGGGGCACTGGAATCAAAGCCTTGTGATAGGAGTTTTATTGGTGTCTGTGTTTTAATTGCTGTGAAATGGCCAGGACTGCATCAAAATAAAGATGTGACTATTTGATGATAATGCCAATGTAGTACAGTGCATTTTTAACCTCAAAATGACTACAATGCTCAAACTGTTTAACTGCTCAAACTATTGACCTTAATGGGATGCAAAAGAAAGACAGAATTCTCTTATGCTGATTCAATATTGTTGCTTTTTTGGGGGGTCCACATCTATGAACACTGTTCCAAATATTATGAACACTGTTCCACATAAAATATGTGGTTCTACTATATTTAACTGGAAACAGTTTTCAGGCTGCTCTATTAAAAACAGAAAAAAAAAAAGCAAACGTGACTTGAATTCTGTCAATGCAAATTAAAAATATGTTAAGGAAAAATCTGATGTTGGTAATGGCCTAATATAACAAGGTTATAAATAAATTGCTCACTGTTCTCATGTATTTTTAGTAAACGGATTTGGAATAGCACAACAAATCCCCAATGCCCAATTAAAGTCTCTTAACTAATTTAACAAATGCATTGTAAATGGGTAGCTGGAGATACTTTAAGTAAACATACATTTCACAGAGGAACTTTAATAGCCAAACAAATGGAAAATCAGTTCAAATGCTTTAGCTTTTTCAATTGTCCTTAATAAATTAGTCATAAGAAAACAAACACAATTAACAAGCACAATCATCATACTTTCTTTTTTAAATTCAGATGACAGCATTTTGCGGTATGTGTCTTTCAAGAATGTCTCAACTGAGAAGCAATTTATAAGGTGTTCAATGCCCCAGTGGAGTTCTTTTTCTTTTACCCAGGGTTGCAATTATTTCGATGTGCTTTGCTTGTTTTGCTTTCAAATTATTTCCAAATGAATGGTGAAAAAAACCAATTCACTTCAAAAATCAGAGGCAGTTAACTTAGCGGTGAATTAACTCTGTGTCTGATTTAAGAAAGAGGCACAGATCTCTCCTGCTCTCCCTCGACAGGACCACGCCAACCATCCAGCCGATGAAATGGAACATCTGCCTTTCCAGTGAAGATTGCTCTGGCATTTTGCCTGCACAAATTTTGTCCTTGTGGAATCCCTGTAAAGAGTGCAAACTGTGCACCAATTAAAGAGGACTGAAGGACACACACAGCAGCTGAGCAGCATGTGTGCTGGGACTGCCTGTGATGGGACTGCAGCAAGCAGGAAGATCAAGTGTAAAAAGAGACAGCTGTGGAAAATCTACTCAAGAGCAAATAAAATTAATTCAAGGTAACAAATCGGGAGGCAGAATACAACAGCACAACATATCTTGTTTTTCTGGAGCACTTAAGACAGTAAAGCCATCGATGGTGACTAAGTTTTTCCCTCTCCTTCCCTCATGATCTTTAAAAAAAAAAATTAGTAATATCCTTATCAATCAGATGTATTTCATTCATGGTACTTTCACTAAAACTACATGAATGTAAATTAAAGAACAGGATTTTCTCCCTTCACTGTGAAAACTTATCAGCCTGGATATTCATAGGAACAACCAGACACATAATCTGCTTGTCTAGGTATCAAAAAGTAGTCAGGAGGTCTTGGTCTACAGAAGAATTTAGAATATTCTTCTGTGTGACATTCTGGTTTATGTTGTATGGAAAAAGAAAAGCAAAACGTGACTTAATAATTTGGAAAAGATTGGTCTCATATGTCGTTGGGGACTCGGACCCTCAGTCTGATAAAAACTTCAAACCCATATATTTTTAACTAATAGGAGAAAGAGTGAAAAAGAAGTACAAAAATGGTCCTGAAAGCTATAAAAATGCCTTATGGTGCCAAACAAAAAAGATTGCTGAAGTGAGTTGATGAAAACAATGAAAAACTACTTGATCAAGTTTAAAAACAATATTTTGGACAATTTCACTACCTAATTCAAGAGTTAGGCTTTGTAGTAAGAAGTACATAATTCTCATAACTTTAAAAGTGAGATTTGACAGAACATGTATGGAATAAAGAAATGTTTAATGCATTTAGGAATAGTTATGTCCAAAAAGATTAAACTGTGAGACACCTACAAGAATTCCTGCGGGCCAAATTCAGCTACAGTTCTCTAGGCACTTCTTGACTTGAAGAACATCAGTAATTAAAGAGAAGTCTGTTAGGCTACATTTGCACATTAAGGTGAGGAATAACTGCCTACTACTTCAGATTTATGCCTATGCATAAGTGAACTTCAGATATCTATATGCTAATATTAAAAGGAAAAGGACTAAACATATCTGTGAAGCAGCTGTCACAGTGCGCTGTGTCCTAAAAACTGTGTTTCTGATGTAGTTTGTACCTATCTAGAGAGGGCAAAAGTGTTTTTTAATAGACTTTGCTAAACTGGATTTGTTGGTTGGGTGCTGAGGACAAGATTCCTTGGAAGAAACTGCAGCTGCAGCAACAGCAGGAAATTTCGTTTTTTTTCAATACTGCATTGGGCAAGCTACGGAGAACACAAAAGAGACCAGTTAGAAAGCTGGGCAGATGGGTTGCTGCTCTTTATCTAAAGCACTTCTCACATTGTTATATGAACTTCCAAGAGTATTTCTGAGAGGAGTTCTACACCACTGGCAATATTGCTGAAGGAAAGTGTCTTCTGCTGAAGTTGGAAAAGTCTCTGATGCTGACAGGGAACAGTTAACAAACCAGTTCATGTCTTCAGTTTCCATCAAAATTCAATTAAAAAAACTGCATGTGATGGGTTTACGTCACAAGCCTGTGTCTGCAGTAGCTAATCCAACACTAAAGAGAGATGCATTTGAATATTCAAGTTAAGATGAAGATGGGAATGTAACCCATAAGAGCATTTATTAAACTTCTTCTCCACAGACATAATGAAGTGTGTTTTCCCAATCCAATCTGAGAAGGAACTGGTTTTACTCTTAGCTGTCAAGTCCATAAGCCTCCTGACCTTAAAATGGTCACTCTGTTGCTAATTGTTTTCTGTTCCCATTAATGTCTAATTAGCAAAGCCACTAAAAGTCAATATTGTTAATGGAAAGATCTAACACAATGTAATCAAATTATTTCCATTAAGTTAAAATTTTTGACTTTATTGGGTTACCTTAATAAGGCAGTCGTATTAAAGGGAGTTTTATACAAATTGAAACCAGGCCCTAAACCAACAATGAATGTTACTGGCCCATTCCACCAATAATTACTTTCCTTGCCATTTTTCACACTTGTGTTTCTGTGTAACTACAAGGAGCTTTGTGTAGGTAAATTTTGCCCTTTTTCCACACCAGAGAAAAAAGTCTTGCTTCCTTTATCTACTTCCAGTTTGTGTTTTTTTTCCCCACATAACTTCTTTAATTAAAATCCATTGGCTGTGGAGAATGAATTGATATATCTGCATGTGAACAGGCCAGGAGGAAAGAAAATTTTCCCCTGCCACTTCTATCATGACCTACAGGAATCACCATAAGACAATTCCATCTCATTTTTTTCAGTCCCTCAGGCTTTCTTCAGGCTGTCAGCATGACAGTAGTTATCAAAGTGATTTTGTAACGTGGACCAGACTCAGCCCTGACAGAATATGCCACAGCACCCTGTGAGAATCTTATCCCTCCAGAATATTTATGTGAGATGGGTAATTCTCTAAAGCCCAATCGACTCATTTAACGAGAGTGGCCATGAGCAGACAGTCTGAGAGCCTGTCAGACACCGAGCAGGGAAGGGTTTGAAGCAGAGCTGTTCTCTCTCCCCCACTTGTTGTGCAGTACCAAGATCAGGCTGCTCTCTGAGCCTCACAAGACAAAGCTTAACAATGTCAGATGTCTGCTTAATTAGTTTGGGGATTTTCTCTGGATCTCCTCCACAGAAAATCCAGCCACTGAGGGAGAAAGTAAAGATTCACACATCTCTTGTGGCAAGCACCTCTATGGTATCTACCACACCTTCATGCGGCAAATATTTGAATACCCCATGTTTTCAAAAGATTTCCTCAGGCACAATAGTTCATAAAAATTAATAGATTAAGGTGTGTCATTTGCTCCCCAGTTCTGAGGACCAAACAAAATAAAACGAATGAGTTGATTTAGGCTGAGCCTTAGGAGTTTGGCATTCATTCTGTTGTTTAGGTAGAGATATCACAGTGTTTTGGATACTACTTCCAACTTTAGATGTTGGGAAATATACTCTGAATCAACTGCAAAGAAAGGGGCACAGTTCAGCTCTCACATTCTGTAGAACAAGGAAGTATCTCATGCTTTAGAGAAAACTGTGATGTCTAATTGAATGGAGCATGTCTTTAGTGACAACTGCATTTCAAAACAAAAACCATGACAGCAAACAGTCATGAACCATGTAGGAAAACAACCTGCAGTTTATTTTGCTTTTCATTATGTTGAATAATGTAACATTTGCACTAAGGCAATATAGATGGCATGTTTACCCCTCGTACATTGTTAACAGAAATTTTATAAATTTGTATTTTTAAATGTATTTTATGTTTCCTTTAGAACCAAAAGTTGATTGAAAGTAATATCTTTTCACTGGAGAGGGCATAGAATTTGACCCATCTGACTTGTAAATAGCTCATTTCTGGTTGAACAGTTTTATAGAAGGAGAAAGGACAAGATTTCTTCCTAATTTTTCCAAATTATAACTGCCCTGGACTGCTAAAAAAGCATTTGGTTTCTCATTTGTACTCTTTGAATTTCATTTGACTTTGGCTGGTAGGATGAGAAAAACTCGGGTAGTCTGTTTGTCATATAAGGCATTTTTGGTGCACAGTAAAGAAATAGATATAAGTTGACTTCGAGGAGTTTTCAAGATTTTAAAGGTGGCCTTGTAGGTTTGCTGCAGTTTCAGAGCAGTAAGAGTGTGGTGTGTCATGCAGCCTGCAGGCTTTATGCTCGCCATCGCTCACTCAAGTGTGCATGGAAGAGGATAATTGCATGTAAAGAGAAATACAGCACTTGCAAAGGGCAAACTGCACCAACGTATATCCTTGCATGGAAGTATGACTTGGGAAAAAAGGAGGCCCATTTACTTGTCCAGTATTTCTGAATTAGTACCAGTGTGTCTTCTTTTTTTCTTTTTTATTCGAGCCCTTTCTCGCAAAGGCAAACAGTGAGCAGTCTCTACTTGTGCATACAGGGAAGCAAATAATTTTAATGGATTGGAAGTCTATAAACACAGAGAAATTAATCACTGTGATCCACAAGATATTTCTCTGCACTTCTTCACCTGAGTCTGTAGTCAGCTACTCTTGCTCAAATTCACAGCCATTGATAGATACCTATTTCTCTCCCAGGCAGAATCCTAAATCTGAAATATGTGTTTTGGTGGAATGGATGTGCTTGGGAATCATGCCATGCTTTTTAATTCATCTTCAGACTTACGTGCAAGTCATGATAATGGTAGATTCATGGTTACTAGGAAGGAAGGACTAAAGGGGGAAGAAAAAAGGCAAACTTTCCTAACAATTAAATTCAGTCATTTTCGATGTTATGATATGGTCAGCCAAATACTTTTTGCAAACCTGAGGCAGGAGCCTCCTGAGAATCGTGTACCTATACTTCCTACTTCTTTTTAGAATGAAAATGACAGTTCATTTCTTTATGTCAGCTCTGATAAGAGCACATCTCTGCATGAAGACAGTTATTCTTTGTCTGCTCAGTTTTCATATCTCTCCACTCCCATTTGGGAGAGGAGAAAGTTAGAGAAAAGGAGGAAGAACTGGAAAAGACCTAATATATTCAGTGGAAAAAAACCTCTATAGGTAGAGAAACATCACAGAGAATTAGAGGATTTTGGTACTGTTTTAAAACTGCTGTTTTAAATACTGTTAACTTTGGCTTGTGTTTTTAAACACAGTGTTTCCCTGTGCCATATGGTATTGCTGTATTACTTATTCAATTAAGAGATGGACTTATGTAAAAGTGGTTTTTATTTTTACCATGTTATTAAACTTCCCAGATGCAAACAACAAAAGATTAATTTTCCTTTTGGCTCTCTGTAGGGTGGAGGATATGATTATATGATACAATTCCAGTTCTGTTTCTCTTCCCTAATTTACACGTGCTGGTGCTTCTGTTTATTCTAGGTTATTATGGAAGGTGCTATGGGAAATTTATGGTAATCAGCAAATGAAGGGTTTCGAAATAGAAGGATAATTGCCTAAAAATGACTGGAAAAGAAAGAACAAAATAATCTCCATGTTGTATTGTTGAGGCAGGGCTACCAGATTTCTCCAACTGCAGTCTCAGGTGCTGTACAGGGGGTCAAATCTTCACGCATTGTCGTCTTTTGCAGTCAAAGGAAGATTTTACATTAACAGTACCTGCCCTGGCTTCTCCCCATCATCTGGCCTGAAGCTTTATTTCAGGCAGGTGTAAAGGCTCTGGGCAGTATCTGCTTAGGATTAGAGTGCTGTGTATTTGCTAAAGGCAGCACTGGATCCCTGCTTCCCAGACTGCTCTTTAGTCTGTGCACAATCACTCTCTCAGTATCTTCTTCCCTTTCCTCATTTGTACACTCCAGCCTTTATTACTGTTTTACTTATCCCTTCTCATACACTTTTTCCATTTTTATTTTCCTTTCTCCCTGTCCACTCCCCATGCCCTGCCATGGTTTATAGTACTTTTCTCTACATTCCTCTCCTTTATATAAGTTTTCAACTTTTCCTTATGAATCCCTACCAGGATTTGTTACTGTCTTTCTCTGTTTTCTGGGCCTTTTCTCGTTCCCTCCTTCCTTCCTTCCTTCACATTTATCTCTTATCTCCTTTTTTTTTATTCCTCTTTATTGTTCTATGTCTCATTCCTCAAGAAGTACCCTTATGTTGCTCTTTCCATTTTCCTCCTGACTAACTGCTGGTGTGAAAAACTTCACTAAGAAATAGGAATCTTCTAAAAAGCAGTGGTTCTGAGGGCTCTAATACACCTCTGTTTTTTATAAACTTGAGAGAGAGAAAGCAACACAGAAATGCTGCACAGAAAATTGTTAGCCATTTTCTCAACAGGGGAGAATTCACAGCAGAGACTTAGACCTCCTATTTTGACACAACCTCCCACAAAGCAGATACCATGTCAAGATATCAGATATTGCCAGGTACACTCTCACCTGTAAAACAGACACTGGAATAAGCTGGGAACAATTCTGACCCAGCCAATACTCTATACTATGTTAGAAGAGAACTATGTGTTCTGGAGCTGCACTGTGAGTTTTCCCAAATGCAGATGGAGTAAGAATAAGGCCTTTCATATCTGCTTCTTTTCCTTTTTCCTGCACCACACACTGTGGGAATGAAACACTAATTGGAATTGGTCTGCTGACCTGAGATCTGCTGCAGCTGTGTGCCTCTGGGAGCACGAAGCAGTCAGTGCTGCAAGTGGGAAAGGATTCAGCTGGGATTAAATGGCTGAAGAGTCAGAGAGAAGGGGCAACAGCATCTCTTGAAGATCTTCTCAGCAAGCACCACAATGAACAGGGCTGGCTTGAAGGCAATCTGCTCATCTCTTAGAGGCTCCTGCTGTTTTAATGTGTAAACATGCCAGTTATGTCTGAACTGCTCTTGTTTTTATTCACCGTGCAGGTGCAAATCCATGTAAAGGTAACGTAGGTGCCACTGGCAGCGCTGCCATCAAACATTTACGAGGTGGCTGCTGTGTGTCTGCAGAGCCCACTGGCTGTCAGTGGGGTGGGGTGCATGGAGTGGGGCCCAGGGGACCTGCAAGCACTGCCCTGCTTTCAGCCTGTCTTCAACAAAAGCCAAAGGGAGCATCCCCTCTGAGGCTGTGTGCTCCTGCTCACATCCATCGCTGCTGTGCGTGCAGACTGGCTGGGGAAAGAAAGCAGCCCAAGATGGCAATGGAAAGAAAGTGCTCTGCTTGATTACACCCTGTGGAATCTAGGGCCTCCAGTTATTGCTTCTTGTTAATGAGTTAATGTAAAAAAAATACACTACAACATGAAAATATTTGTAAACCACACTGAAAATATTCTGTAAACCATTGTATGCTTTTGGGTCTAACTCAGTAGTATTGTACATTTCTCGCTTTATAATCTGGAGATGTGTTGCAGGAATGTCTGTATATTGAAAATGTCCAAATATTTCCTAACATTCTTGTGAATGAAGATGCAGCGTGAGTGACATTTGTCAAGACTGAGGTCCAGAAGCATGGTGATGGCTGAATCATCAATCACTCCTTGTGGAAAGATGCACAGGAACTTACAAAGAGAAGAAACAAGTCTGATCTCTCTCTTTATTTTTCTGATAATACAGAACAACTGCTATTCTTATGCTCTTCAAGAGTTACCAGAGTGAATCTATCTACTAATCTATAACTATTTCTGGATTTGACTTTAATATATTGCTTGTATATAAACCTGACAACATTTTACAAAAGAAGCCAGCATTAGTGTTCCTGTTTTGCAGATAGGGAAATGAAATGATAAATAAGTGAAATACCACGAAGAAGAGCACATGAAAATCCATCCAGTGGAAGAACTAAAGCAATGGCTGTTTTGGTGTATCTTAAGCACCTTCTGCCCCAGACCTGTTGACTACAGTTCAGTGGAATATCTTCTGAAGTGGTACCTAGCTAGGGAACACTAAGGTTTTAGCCCTACTGAACGAACTCTCAACTCTAAATTCTCAAGATATATCATATCTTTGTGTATAAACTTCTGCTGAAACAATTGTCTGGGCAGTAAGGGTTATGAGAATTAATATATTAGGACAAACAGATAATTAAAGTTAAAGCGATGACTACATTTACTCTTACTTGACAATTTACATCATCCATGAAGTGTGCTGTGATTTATTGTTCACACTGGTTGAAGAGAACTGAATATTTAAACTAACATTTCAGAATCCACACGTGGCAGAGTTGATTTTCCTGCACTGAAATTCTATGAGCAATTGCTCATTTTTGTTTAACTGCAGCTGTTGATACTAGAATAAAAGTGAAGTAGTCTGAAGAAAAATATTCAGAGTATGTCTTGAAAATATGCCCTTACAGTTTTATTTTTGCATAATAAATACCACAATTGTATTAATATCATGTTGAAATTAATTGTGTGAGAAAGGTAATTATAAGCATTTTAGTGCTTTCATAGGCAGTATTACTGTCATTATATTTCATTACAAGGCCATTAAAATAGATATCTCAATACACATCTTGGCCAGGAGTCCTGTGCTACAGAGTTGAAAATGCTAGCTAACTGCTTTTCCACAGTTTTATAATTGCTTATAATTGTATCAGACAGGGTTGTCAAAGGTGAGAATTTATTTTGGGCTCTTTAACATTTGTGTGGCAAATTTCATTTGCTTTAGAGCACTCATTTTCAAAAGATGAGCGCTCTGCATTTCTGAAGTATCACACATTAAGAAAAAAAGCACACTTCATAGTTTGAACACCAAAAAACCTCAGAAAAGTAGTTCTTAAAATGCTGAGACATTTAAAAACTCCTGGCTCTTTCCTGGATTGGTTGGAAGTACCACAGGAGTTTTATTAGCACTTCAGAACTTGTGCATTCAAATGCTGAAGAATTATACAGAATCACAGAATATGCTGAGTAGGAAGGGACCTGGAAGGAAAAAAGTTTCTTGGGGATCTAAAAAATGTTATTTGAATGATTTTAGCAATTTTCTAATGAATGTCTTCTCTGTCCCTCTGTTTGTAAATGACTTGTTTAATGAACATATTTCCCTTACTGGTGAAACTCTTCCTCTAAATAACAGTAAAAAAAAAAAAAGACAAGCAAAACAAGTTAACAAGTGGGAGTTAACAAGTTAAAAGGTAGAAGAGCAATTTGGGAAAAGAAACTGACTGAAAACATCCTCCTGTCTCATCAGCGTGTGGCACTGGGGATCATTGTGCAGTAGGTGTCCAGTCAATTTCCTGATTCTACAATAAAGCTCATTTCTGAATAATAATAAAATTAGTACCCTGCTGTTTTCTAATTTGGTTTGCAAAGGAGTACTCTGCCTCATTGAAGTCAAATCACTTCAGATTTAGAGGGTCAGAGAACCATGAAATTTTAGCAGTATTGATAATAAATCATGCTAGACAAATTATATTGCAGTTTTTGGAAAAAAAAAACCCCTTAAATCAGTTCATGAAAGAACCACAAGAGGTGTAAGGGTCAAATCTGTTGTTGTTACATGGGCTCCACTACTGCCACTTACAGGGAAATGCACAGCAGAAAATTTGAAACTATTTCCTGTCCCATTTTAAAGAAGTGCTGGGGTCTGCATTCCCACACAAAGGTGTTACCACTGCCACTTGTGTGCTCTCTGTGCTTGTTTGTGCCTCCTTGTGCCCATTTTTCATGAGGTGCTGCAAGAACTATTGGTTGTCTCCTGAAGACATTGCTACAGTAATTTTTTTCTTTTAAAATTGCGTTTCTTACCCCAGAAAATGTTTGGTTTCCACTCACAGAAAGTTTTGGCATTCCATGGTCTTTTAAAAGCCAGCATTACTTGCTTTTTCAGTTATATCTCTTTTTATTTCTGACAGGCTGCTGGCAATACAGCTAGGATGACACACAGTGTTTGATATCCCATACTAAAGCACATGCAGAATTCAGAAACCAGGCTAAATTAGGCTCACAATTTTTAATGAATTTTGAATTATGCAGTTAATCTATTTGTGAGTTTTACAACTCTTTCATTTTGAAAGGAAAAAAAAAGGAAAGAAATGCAAACAGACAGTCAAAAAATGGTATCTAGTTATTGGGGCCACATGTGGTAGAATGCTGAGATTTTATTTTCTTCTGGAAATACTACCTCTTATAAAGCCCATCCATCATATGTAATGAGGGCTGTCAGGAATATTTAGCTGAGAAATAGCTACTTGATATGCTAATGGTGCTCCCTTAGTGAATTCCTTTGGTTCTGCTGCCTGACATTAATGGTTTTCATAATCTAATGAATGATGTGTGTAATAGAGGTAAGGCCACAGGGAATGACATTTTGAAACTAAGGGAAGTAGTATATATGTATTTTATAAATATGTGCATTTTTCATAAACACACACATACACACACGTATCTACACTCACGGGGAGAACACAAAATTGCTTTTCCAAGCTAGATAAAATAAACACTAGGGAGAAACTACATAGATGGAGCAAATCTTTGATACTGACACTTTAAACTCCAAATTCTAAAATATCTCTATTCCCAGGACTTCATGAAATATCCAGGAATATAACAAGCGGGAAGACTTCACTTTCACAGCTCTTCCTGTCTCTTGTTTCAGAAACTCAGACTTTGTGCCCCAGCTCTTGCCAAGGACAACAGCTCCTCTTTCCCAGCAGCATCCAGGTGGGAAGGGAAGAACTGAGAATCCCCAATAAACACCTGCACAAGGGAATCAGGTCCCTGCTGCAAGGCTGAGAGTTGGACTCTCTGTCTGGTGTGCTGAACTCACCGTGCTGATTAATACCTACCCTTTCCTGGTGAGGTCCTATTTTTGTATCTCCTGTTGTCTCTTACTTCTGAAGGAGATGGGAAATGGCTGCTAATCCAACATCTGATATTCCAGAGCCGAAAACTTCCTGGTGGGCTTATGTTTTATCAGCTGTTTGTAACCACAAACTTTTGTGGCCATCTCTACCTGGCTAAAAAGACAGGGAAAGTAAGTTCTAAGACTGCTCAGAAAATCGACTGGAAACCAATTTGCTCTTTAGACAATTTCATCAGGCGATGATATTCCAAATGCCTGACAGCCTCAGCTTTTAGATGCAAAGGAGCTTTTGCTGTCCCTCCGTGTCACAGATGTTTGCAGGATTGATGCTGTGATTTGCTCAACACCCTTTTCCCAATCCTTGCACTTCTCTGTGGCTGAACTTCCCGCTGTCTTTGCCTGCAGAGTACCTGACTGAGGTCCTGATCTCACCAGCAGCTCTGAATGTCAATAGTCACAGCGAATCAGGCAGGACAGAGGATACTCTCCCATACAGACACGTTTGTTTGAAGCATTTCTGTAGGGTAATGCTTCAATTAACCTTGATGATCTAGAGACATAAACAAGAAGTGATTTGGGTTCACAGAGGATTGCTACTCCGACTCTAGTGCTGTCCTTGCAAACATATTACAGCATTAGGCACTGGGGAGAGCAGGATGGGTGTAATACAAATTACATTAATTCTTCATGGATCTGAAAATGTGCACCCACAGCAATTGCTTTGTGTGTGGACATGCAATATACATTAGAATCCTGAGGAAGGATGAATCACTGAATGATAAAGTAGCAATGTACAGGCTGCCACAAGAATGTTTCTCGTGTTTAATTTAATCTTACAGGATACTTGTGTTATTTTTTTTTATACTTTTAAAAAGAGCAGGAAAATAAAATTAATGATAGAAAGATAAAATGAATGAAATCCATAGATGACATTAACTTGTGACAAGTTGCAAATACCAGAGACCCGAACCAAATTAAAAAGAGCTTAAAGTATAGACCAAAAATAACATGCAAGCTTTAGAAGCCTTAGAGCCATTGAAAATTAAAGTATATCTAGAGGAAATTAACAGAGGAGAAATTCAGTAGGAGGGAGAGATCTAGGAGAGCACAGCACTACCAATGTTCAGGGAGATAACAGATCAGAAATTAGTCATGATTTTGCAGCTTTAGCAGTGCAAAGTTAAGGAAGCATGCAGAGTCATTATGCTGTGGAGCAGAAAAATAAGGTTCTTTTCTGTGGTTTTTCAGATGTAGGGATATCTTCATCGGAGATAAATGTCTGGGCAAATTGAGTGGAGTTCAAAGATGAGCCAAAAAATCATTATTATAGTTGGAGGGATTTACTTAAGATGAAAATTAACAGATGGAAAGATGGTTTATTTGGGAGGCAAAAAGAGATGCTAGAAACTAGCAATACTGAATGTGCATGAACAAAACAGAAACAGTTTTTTTATAAAGGAATAAGAACGATTGTGATTAAGAAAAAGTTGTTGGGAAAGTCTCTAGTACATTAAGATATATCACTTAGGAAGTAAAGTAATAATGGAAACCTCATGTTAATGACAATGCAGAAAATTTCAAATTCGGTTTTTCCTCACAGAATATTTTACACTGCTTTGTAGAGCCCTGTTGAGACAGGCAAGGGCCTGGGTTGGAAAAGGTCTCTCTGGTGATTCCATCTCACCTTCTGCAGGTGTTTGTAACTCGTTTTCCTGGTTTCTTCCCACAGCTCTTTTCAGGGAGCTCAAGCAGATGTGCAGCCTGACTGCCTCGTTCAGGTTCTCTGAGGATTACTTTATCAAAGTGAGGGCATTTTCTATTTTTAGCTATAGTGAACAGACCTGATTTTTAGGAAGGTTTTGTACAGCAAGATCCTACTTGTTTCCAAGGTTTCTGTGAGACCTCAGAACCCACAAAGAGCAGCCCTCATGGCTTACATGACCCACAACCCCCCTTCTCCCTTTACCTTTAGAATTTTTGAGTTGAGAAACATCACCTGCAAGGATTCCAGATCCTAAATTACGCTTGGGCTCCCATCTCCCCTTTAGGTCAAAGTTGAGAGAGTCAGGAACTTGGATAGCTTGTTTCCAGGCTTATAAATTTTCTAAATAATAGGAAAGGTTTCATAAAATACTGTACTATAATTTAAGTTAATTCGGTGACATATTCTGCATTAAGTCTGTATCTCACACATAAATAATGGCAACAGTATGTTCCTGTTTAAAAAATGTAATGATCTCTGTAATCTAATTTGCTGAAAATATTTAACTATTCCCAGAAAGGTTATTAATGATCTTACTCGATTTTTATTTGTCCTTCTACTTGACATATGGCACAGTACAGATGGTTCTGCATCATAACATCTTTTTTTTTTGCTTACTTTAAATGAATGCATTAATTTATACATAATTTCTACATTATATTTTGTCCCAGTTGGATTAATACTCAGGTTTATTATTTAATATATTGTGCAACAGGAGGAAGCTGCAACAAGTGGGATCTCTATCCTTTTCTTCTTTCTGACAAAGGCAGTGTCATAGTTAATTTCCTAAGGAAAGGTCCTGACATTAATTTTCCCCGAGTGCAAAGACAGCTGCCTATCTTGCTGATTAAAATATTACTGTGGAGTTCTCATGTTCTCCTCCAAATCATTAACTCTCTTTTATGCAACTATTAGACAAAGTGTTTGTCTCTCTCTGATTTGCGTTTGTACCAAGCCAGCACAATGAGGTAACAGCCCAGACCACTGGGCCTCGCTGCTGTGAGAAATATTTGTGTTTAGTTCAACTGTGATGTAAAAAGAATGGCTCTCTGACTTCATGTGAAGTCCTAAGTGATAATTTTCCTTTTTGCGCATTGGATGCCTCTAAGCTTTTTCTTTTAATAATTTTCAATATTTGCTTGCTAATACTTCCTGGCCTTTCAATTGTCAGGTATAATCTAGGCAAAATGACCTCCCAGTTCCACTATTTATTCTACAATGTCGTTAACTGTTAAAGTCCTTTTTCCCCAAACATGCATAAAACAGACTAACTTATGATGAAATTTAGCTGCAGTCTAAAAAGATACAGCCGGTTCATGCTGTAACATATTTCATGTCTCAAGAGGGGAAAAATGTAAATTGTAGCTTTTGCTTTAAATTCAGATGATTGCATAAAATACAGAACAATTAATCACAGATGGGTTACACGGGAAAACAGCCCCCATTGTCATATATACTTTACATTTTCAGAGCCAAAGTGTCACTTGTAAACAGTTTAAACAGCAAGTCCCATATGCTGAAGTCTTGAAACCATTCCCTAATGGAAGTTAGATGGAAAACCTCATTAATTCCCAGTAAGGCAGAGGTGCATGTGAGAGATTCCCACTGGTTGATTTACTGTGGCACCTGCCATGAGTATGGAAAAAAAGGAGAGATTTATCTTCAAGTACGAGTAGAGAAAAGGTAAAAATTAGGGGAATTTATACCATACATGTATGGTATAAATATGCTATCTGGGAATTTAGGGAATTCTGCTATTTAAGGGAATTTATACCACACATGTTTTGAACTCTTGGGGCAGTTACCTCAAAGTCTCCCAGGCACTGGGTTGGAAATCTCATTCATAGAATAAAATTTTTTATTTGGTTCACATAATTATAGTAAGAATAATTTAAGAAAATCCTTGATATTCTTTATTCTCTCAAGCACAGTAGGACAAAAAGCCCTATTTCCATGGCCTTAAATTTGAGAATGCATTCTAATTTAGGGCCTTCCTAAGACTACACGTGGTGACCACCTGCTATGTAGTACACCCACTATTTTGTTAAGAAGTCATTTGAAGTTATTCAGCCTCTCTTTGTGCTTACTTGAGGTTAACTGCATACATCTGAAAATTTATTCCAGTGTGATCCTCGGAGAGGAGGCCAAGAGCTGCTCACCAACTGTAGGCAAACCTCCTATAAAACTCATTGATCTAAATGACACCCTTTGAGTAAGGGAGGCAGTGGTATTTAGTTAAAAGGAGTTTTTAACACTCCTCTGGCTTTTTGAACCACTGCTGGCTGTACTCAAAGAGTACTGCATTCATCTATTAAATAGGTAGAATACATTTGACTGGGCCAAAATCCCAAAATTGACATAAATCCGTGTAGCTACTCAGTAACTTCTACAAAGGTTTGTTACTTTATATTTGTTATGGGTTTGGCTTGACTTCAGGGAACCCACTCGTGTTAATGATTGGGCTGGAGGTAGCCCTACTAAAAGCAGTAAAGGAATGTTCTTGTTCAGTATGTTCATCTATGTCCTCGTTTATCACACTGGAAAATGTCATTAAAAGCAAGTGGCCAACATGGATCCAGTCAGTTTTCTACATCACAGGGTGCTAGAAAACTCCAGAAAGGCTGCTGCAGTGCCAGCCCTCCCCCATCCCTCAGCAGCTGAAATGTAAAGCTCCACTGAAGAGGTGAAGAACAAGAGCTGAACCTGATGGTAATAAGAATGAGAGCGAGTCCAGACATGAACAAATGTTGACACATTTCGTGTGAAGAAAACACACCATTACGAAAGAAGTGTCATATATGGTTTCAGAAAGCAAACAAGCAAACAAAACTAACAGCACAGGATATGAATTTGTTATTGCATTCACAGCATTATTGTATGGCTTCCTAAACTAATTTGTTGTTACATGATGAAGAGAGAGGGGAAAAACTTCCTGTCTCCAGCATGTCACCTTTCATTAAAATTGTGTTTGTCTGAGATTTTGTTATTTGCAGTTGCTCATCTGTTAAATTAGAAGTTTTAATTCTTCACAGTTTGTCACCTTTTTAATTCTGGTCTGTTGACACATACTTCTCTGCAATGCAGAAAGGCTTGAAAATGAAATTTAAAAGAAAATTAGGTGAGAAGAGGATAACAAAGTGAAACACTGGTTCTTTGCTTTTTCTCACTAAATGCAAGATGGGTCTGGAAGTCTCCGATGGATGGGTGACAGCTGAAGTCACCACCATGAGATTGCACGTAACATCGTTTCTGATTTAGGAAAAGTTTAGGAAACACTGTCATATTTTCGGAAAGCAGAGAGTATGGTAGGCTTGGCCCAATTATATTGAGGAATAGGTCATTCCTTTAAATCTCCATTTCTCTAAAGGAATGGAGTGATTCCAAACCACACAGGCCAGGCACTGTCAGTGCTGTTTCCCTTTTGAGGTTACAGCATGGCCCTGAGAAAAGCTGAAGGGAATTGTGCCTCAGCTGCTTTTCTGCCTGCTGAGCATCCCCTGGAGCAGGTGCCAGCCAGCTGGTAGGAAAGCCCATCTGCTCTGCAGAGCCTGGTGTTTCCTCACCACCCTTCAGCAGCACTGAGCTTGGGTTGGACTCACGGTTTAATTCAGGAGTGCTTAATGAACTCTTCTTGTTTTCTGTGGAGGAAGTAATCTCCTCTCTCTGAAAGCGCAAACACCTGCAGCTGCTGGAGTCAATGTACTCCACTGATATGTTTGGTCCAGTGGCAGGTGAAAATTCAAAAGATTCAGATTTCACCCCATCCCTGGGGGGTGGCAATACTTGAGTCATTCAAATATGGTAAGGGAGGGGGAGGTTTGCAGCACCAAACCCTGAAACTGGGGCTCCCATCCAGTGTGTAGCACTCACGAAAGGGCACCATTTTCCTTACCAGGATTTGGGCATAAGCAGTGCTAAAACCAACATTTTCAAGACTATAGCCAGGCTTCCCCAAACAGAGGAATTGATTAGCTCCTGACTGACATTTTGTTTGGTTGCTTTTGTGTTCAGCTCCAGAGGGAATCAATGCAAACGAACCCGAATGATAAAAAGTCCTCCATTCAAAATACTGTGTACCTGCTGAAAATCACACCAGACCAGAAGAGCCCCCCACCACCTTTTCCTGTGACATGTGCCATCTGGCTGCTTTGTAGCATCTCCTATTCTTCAAACTTCAGCAGCTTTGGTGGCAAAATTCAGTGGAACACTAATTCCTGATAAGACGGACTCATTTCTGAAAGTCAGTCTAAAGCTGCTTCCTTGCATCTTTCCATTAAGGCCAGAGAAAGAAAAACAATCCCAATCAGAACTGGGTTTCAGCTAGCTAGATAACCACATGCATAAATGTGGGAAGTAATTACTGAAAATGTGACTTTTGGGCATAATGGGAAGTCTGATCTCACTGTAGACACAGCACCGTGTACAGGCCAAGAATGTGGCACCATTCCTGAGCACCTGGAATACAGGAAGGGGAAGAAGAGGGGGAATAGAGAAAATGAACTTTTTTTTGAAGAAAGAGTTTTTGTGATAAGCTGAATCGTACAGTGAGGAAAGGTGTGAATGCAAGCTTAGGGCTCTATAGCCCTGCATACCCCTGTAGCACCTCAACATTTATCCATGGTGTAGATACATGGGATGGGAAATACTCACAGTAGCCAAATTCTCCAAAGCTGAGAATAATGAGAGAAAAAAAGAGACATAAAGACCCTGCTTAAACTCAGGGATTTGACCAGTTTAAACAGGTGATGGTTTTCTCTGCCCAAACAGAGGACCACTTGGTCTGCCTAAATTTCCACTGGGGTTCTTGAACCAATTCAACTAAACTGAGCAACTTTAGATGACACAAAACTCTGTGTGTGGCTCAGGTCTGTTCGGTTCTTTGTGCTTTAGGTGGCCAGAATTCTCACTGTTTCTACAGGAATTTTCCTTCAAGGAGATACTGAGATACTCTGAAATGAGCTTGATGAAAAAGCTGTGTGTAGAATACACCATCATGGACTAGAGTATTGTGTCTTTTAAAGTGTTTGTGTCCATTTTTTTTCCCTCAGATTTGAATAGCTGGTTTTGATGTGGCATTAAATTGAGTAAACCTTAGGAATGGGTGCACAAAAGCTATTTCCCTACACATAGCTAATATGATATTAATATATTAATACATCCAGTGATGAAATTAATTGTAAAACTATTTCGGATTGAATAGCTGCTATACTTTTTCTGTCATAAGGAAGGATCAGATTACATCCCCAAATTCCATGCTTCTGATAAATACAGCAAGGGTCATGCTTGGCATCTGCATTACCAGTTCCTTACTTACACCTGCACTCAAAATGCCCATGAAGTTTTTCAAATGTACAGAATGGATGACATTGAACAGCCAGATGTTTTCTACTCTCATTAAAACAAAAAACTTACAGCAACGAGAAACCAGTAATTTTCTCTTCACAAATTTAAGGTTAGAAAATGTGGAAAAATGTAAACGTTGAGCTGGATTCATTTTTCTAGATATATTTCTAGATTAACTGCTAATTATTTCTTTTTACTACACTTTAAAAGCTGATATGCAGGAGTTTGAAGGAAGCAATGTAGTGATTAAAATGTGTAAATAAAATAAGAAGGATGCGAGAAGGACTGGTTTTGATACACATAAGTGGTTTGCTGTACAAACAAGATTTTAATATCAGTCAGTATCTTGTAATCAAGGGAAAGTGGTAGTTGCATTTCTGCATGGTATCCTGAATCCCTTCTTTACTCTCACAGTAAACTAGTAGAGTGGCAACACACCCTTTGGTGATAAATTTCATTGTCTTGATGTTTTCCTTAGTGTTTGAGGGAAATCAGAGTTTTGATGTGTGTAGGCTCTTAAATAGGAAGAATATATAAATTATTTGAATGTTATTACGACTGTGGTTATGCCACAATACAAATAAGATTAAAGGAGAAGCTTCTCCTATGATTCTTGTATTTATTTACTTATTTAGATTAAAAATAATAAATTATGCTTATCCAGGACCTTAGGCACTGTAACACATCATTAATATTACAATAAAATCTCAGCAGTATTAAACTAATCACTCAGTTCGATGGACTCCTACACGGATTCCTTCTCATTCTTTCCTTGTGGGAAGAAAACCCACAACACTGCCCCAAAAATCATCTAACTCAAACAAATTTTTGAACTCAAACAAATTTGTTTGAACTCAAGCAAATGAGAGGTAATTCAAAGTGTGTGAAGGAAGCAATTCTAGAAACCTGAACTTTTACAAAAATGACTTGGTACAGATTCCCCTGTTCTTTATGGTGAGAAATAGGATGTTTTGGGATCCCAGCTGTTCACTGTTTAATACTTCCTGGTGACATGGTTTTTTTTCAGGACAGTGTGCTGATCTGGCTGGTCCAATGATCACTTTTTGGTTTTCTGAAAAGCTAGGGAAATGCAGCCAAAATCAACAGAATTTCATACACAAATAAGTCAAATCCTTGAAGGACTTGTTAATGAGAGAAGAAAACGAAAGAACATTTGAATTTACTTTAGCGACCTATATATACAGGGACTTTTCCTCTTTAGTAACAAAAATATCTGGTATGGAAGCTCAGTCTGTATTTTGTTGATTGTTTTAACTAATAAGCTGTGTAGGGGGAGTCACAGATATCCTTGCATCTGTTGATGCATCATAAATATCTCCTTCAATGGCATTTATTGTTTTCATATGGGTCCATTATTTTAGCTGAAATTCCATCAGTAGTGGCTGTATCAGAGAAGATTACACCATAAGGATATGCAACTAGTATAATTGTTTTCTTAATCTGATACCTTAATGAAGACTCTGCTAAAATAAGGACAGCATTTGTGCATTGCTTTGCACAACCAAACCACTCTAATTATGACAGGACTTGTTGCATATGTTGAATTTCACAGGAGAGGTTTCCTTCCACACTTGCACCCATTTTTCAGTTAATTATCTGAGCCAGATTACAAGAACAAGGGAATCTGTAAAAGCTATGACAGAACCATAATTAGATTTCAGTTGTGTTTCCTTAAGCTTGCCATCAGACTGCAGTGCCCTGTGGGAACAATTTAAAGAGCTGCAGACATGAAGAAGACTGGGCAGAATGCTGGCTGCAGACAAGGATGTTATAGAATCCCAGAGTATTCTGAGTTGGAAGGGACCCACAAAGATCATGGAGTCCAACTCTTAAGTGAACGGCTCATTCCAGGATCAAACCCACAACCTTGGCATTATTAACATATTCATTATTGCCTCAAGTCCCACAGAACCTCCTGTCTTTTTGGAATATCTTTCTGGATTTCTTTCATGTCACCAGGGCAGAAGGGTAAGTTTTTAGTATTAGACACATGAAACAGAAGAGGCCAAAATCCAGAAGGAAACAAAGCTCTTCTGAGTGTGCATGGCCACATCCTTTCCTTTTTGACCCACACAAGGAGGAAACAGAGCAAGGGAACCACAGGGTGGTGCTGATAGCTCATTCCTGATACTTGCAGTATTTGATTCCTTTGGAGTCTGTCTTCCCAGCATTGGCTAAGTCAGAGCTATTTTGTTAATCATAACATCACTAATTTCCTTTCCTGCTGATAGCTGCATGGTGGTTCTGCTGCTGTCACTCCACAGTAATGAAATGTCATTGCAGGTGGTACAAAATGTGGCAAAGTTAAACAGTTGGGAACAAACAGCCTTCTCAGTTACAGCAGCTCGATGGCATGGATTAATTTGAGGGGAGATTCCTACGTATTCTCGGGAAGGTTCACCTTTGCTCTTATGCAAAGGGCGTTGTGTAAACGGTCTGTGAATTCTCACTTCTTGGGCTTTCTGTGGAGAGTAGGACACAATTAGCTCCATGCTTGGCCTATCCTTTCTAGCTAACACGATCTTTTCTAGCCACTGACACCCTCTTCAAAGGATGGCAAAGCAATCCAATCTGCTGAGGCAGCCTGGGCCAGCTGCATCCTGAGAACGGGTGAGAGAACACACTTTGCACCCCACCTCTTCCCTAGCTCATGCAAGTGAAGGGAAAACAGGAGGAGCTGTAGCCTAAGTCCCAGCTACTTCCCAAATGATCTCCTTGTGTGCCACAGCCCATATCTGTGTCGAGTCCAACTGCTCCTTTCAGTGACTGGAGGGTAATTTCACTTAACAGATGAATTCAAGGCAACCACAACATGCTCCTGGAAAACTGGAGCCCAGAAAGCAAGAAAGACTGGGGGAGGAAAAAAAAAAAAAAGAAAAAGGGGAAAAAAACCCCCAATGTGTCATGACATTGAAACCCAACAATTATAATCCTAATGTTAATTCTCTCGTCTCAAGCGATTTCCCAAGATATTTAATTTCTAAAGGAGTCGTTCATACGGCAAGGAATGTTTTAGGGGAGAAATTCAGTACACTCCTATGTTAGTCACCACATCCCAGAATTATTTCAAGTGAATTTCAAGGGCTTGTTCATCATGGCAGCTGTAGGAATAATATTCCAGGGGACTCCATTTCCTCAAAAGTGTTTCTCAGCAGCTTCTGAACAGCGACAAGGCCCTTCTAATGGTGCTGCAGAAGCCTCCTGGGCAGTTTTATGGAGCCATTGCACTCAATCTGTGCTCAGAAAAATATTGCTCTCTTGTAAAGCAAATAAAACCAAGAAAAAGCTTATAGTGAGACAATATATCTTTTTCCCCCCAATCTTCTATGCAGATCAATACAAACAGTTCAAGTTGATTGAATGTAATTCTTTGCCCAGATCAGATCAAAACCATAAAAACTAATGCACTGAGGTAGTCACCCAGTCTTGCTTTAAACATAAAACTTTTTTCCCTTGTAACGCATTAATTAATCAGGCAATCTGGTTGGTATATAGGAACCATCATTTACATTCCCATTTGCAAAATGTGTGAGAGCTTGTTACATAAATTCACATGTGATAACTTTTTTGAAGTTTCATTTTGATGGCAGCAGAGCTTGATAGTTCACTTTCTATATGTTTATGTCAGAAATTATAGCCTCTTAAGAAATGCACTCTGCACAGTAGCTGAGTCTACATTATTGTAGAAGCACTACTGCATGTTCCACACAACCCAGTAAATACAGAACCTTGTCTTGAAAATATTGGTAAAAAGAGAAACAAAAATAGACATAGGCCTAGTTGAAAAGTGTCCTACTTCCTCAGAACAAGTTCCATTAAAAAATCTTAGTTAAAAGCCTCTATTAAAAGCTTTTAGGAGAAAATGCGCCTTGTGTGGCCCCCTGAAGGCTGATGAAGCACCCACCACAGTGATTTGTAGCTCAGGGAGGCACAGGCACCACAGTGGATGTTAATTGCCATCATGGCAAAGTCTCTGTCTCCTTTTTTTTTCCCTGTGGTTAACATTTTATGGGCAATGAACCACAGGAAATAACTGCTACTGATTATAATGAAAATGCTGAAACCTCTTAAATTATGGCATCAGGCAGGAGCAGCACTGATGTAATTACTATGTTAATGATCAAGTAATATTTAAGTACTCCTGTGTGATTTTCTAGTATTTTTTAGTACTCATCTCTAATGTCCTGTGGAGGGTTTAAGAGCTGTTGCCATTCCCCTGCTGGGGTCCCATGCAGAGACTCTGATAGCTGTGCCAGGCCCACTTAGGTCTCACAGCAGGGCCCAGGACTCCTTCTGCTGCTCCGCTCTTCGTTGGGAGGAGCTGCCCATAATCACCTCTAAGAGCCCCTTCGATGATGCTGGAGGGGTCTAAAGAGGCACCAGCACTGTGATTAGGTTAGGATTTTTATAGGAGACTCAAAGTCTCTTACTATTCCCTTCTCTGAGTCCAGGAGACAAAAGGTGAGGAATCAGAAAGGCCACTTTGGCAAAGGAAACGTGGAACGAACACACCCATAATTCTGAATTTTCACTATGCTACAGGCTACGCTTGACACATCTCTTGCCAGCTAGCATCTGGTAATTTTTGAAGTACAGTATTCATGTATCTAGATACTTTTGGGAGGAAGAAAATAGAATGCAACTGTGGTTCTAGTCTGACAGCTGGCTCCCAAGCACACCTGCCATGGAGCTGCCTTAACACCAACTGCTCTTCCCCTGACATCTTTGAGCAGAAGGCTAATAATTATTTACTGGGAAAGAAAGTGTTATAATGATATTATTTAAAACTTTCTTCTGTTGGTTTTTTTTCCCCTGCTTCTTGTTTTGTATTTAAAGAAGCCTTCACAAGGTCTAGTGATACAATAATAGGTTTGCAAATCCTATAAATCTACAATTAGATCACAAGTTAAGGAAGTTTACTCTTAAATTGGTACTATAAAGTCTTAGACCTGGTAGATTTAATTTATGTTTTTTTTCTTTTTCTTTTGGTGACCAATGATGGATCCAGAATCTCTGTGCTAAGGCCACCAAGGCCTTTAGACCACAATGAAAGTTCGAGCCTCCTGCACTGGTCACCACTTTAGTAGTAGCTCCCCTCCACAGAAAAGGACCTGTGTTTCCACTGTGCTATTATTTGACTGGAAAAGTTAACCCTGAAATTGTCACGTGTGATATTTAATCCTTTGCGTGTTTGTAATGTGACTATTCTACTCAGGGAAACTAAGTCCAAAATGTCACGTGTGTGTAGCTGAGCATTGTGCCTGTCACATGAGGGTGGGGCTTGCTGCAGCTGTGGTGGTCCAGGTAAAGTAAAGAATGAGAGCTGTGATACATCGTTGTTTTTTTCTTTAGAAGGAGCAACCCACAGCCCCACTAATGAACTCTGATACTTGACAGAGCCTGATGCCCAGATTCTGGTGGAGTGATACAAACACAGGACAAAATGCAACCCTGCTACAGTAGGGAAAAACAAATGGATGCAAAGATGGAGGATTGAGCAAAGCGAATCAAGGAGACAGTTTGAGAAAGATGCAACAATCTCAGAGCTTTTGCAGTTTAGTTGTTACTTACACAAAGCTGACAGCATGACGAGATCTTAAAGAACAAGCCAATAGCCTGTCCCCAGGCTGAGCAGCCCAGGGAGGTTTATGGCTAATTAACTCCACCTGAAGGTACTCAAGCCAACCTGCAGCTCTTCTGCACTCCTTCCTTGTCTGCAACTTTTCTGTGTGTATTTGGAGCAACCAGAGTACGTACTGACCTTGGAGGCACACAGCTACACAACCTGAGCCCCGGACACGGAGGACAGAGATCTCCCCAGGAGAAATAAGGAAAGGAAGGTGGAGAAGAAAATAAAGGGACAGGATTACTGTGTGAGCCAGAAAGAACAATAACACTAGCACCAAGTGAAGAAGGAAGGAAGGAAGGAAGGAAGGAAGGAAGGAAGGAAGGGTGAGCCCATTTGCCCATGAGTCCCCTGAGTGGGTGTGGAGGGGTTGGAGAGTGGGTCTGCAGGAGGGGGCATCAGAGCAGGAAAATTCCTCTTCCTGCAGGTGCAAAAGATGCCGAGGTCAGGACCCCCTCCCAGCACACCAGCTCCAGCACAGGAGGAGTCCTGCATACCCCTGCAGAAGCCACAGCCATGGCAGGAGCATGGAGCTTCCCTGTGCTGGCTGTTCCAGCACTGGAATTTTCCAGCCCCAGGCAAGGACTGGCTGGAGCCTGTGTGGCACAGCATGGCACAGGTGATATCTTGTGTGTGTGAAAGACTGAAAAGCTGTACTTCAATAATGCAGCAAGGACAGTTATTATGTGTCTAAGCCACAGGGCAGAGGATCTGTTCAGAGGCTGGGAACTGTCAGACTCCTACTGTCCCTGCTCAGGTTCAGCAGATGAACACCTCTATCACATCACCCTTTCTTTTTGCAGGAAAAAATTGCTGGAAAAGTACCTGGCTCTTATCATCCATATGCCTGATTCAGGGCTCTGCCTCCTTTTATCCAAATATCTTCTGTGTCTTTGACCAACTAGAATTTTAGTAGACTTTTGACATTCTACACTACTCACCAAAGATACCTTCTTCTGTTCTTTTCATAATTGTCAGGTGTACCGAGCTTGGCAGGGATTCCTGACGAGAGATATGCACTGCTTATCTGTCATCCATATACTGCTGGAAACACATGATGGAGTAAAAAGTATCCCTAAAAAAAAATAGGTGAGTAAAACACCAGTAAACAATCAAGATAATTTTGATATTTTCTTATAGGCAAGTATGTGTAGTTTGAGGACAAGTATTTGAAGATGCTAAATGGCAAGAAGAATTAGTTTTGCTGCAGATAAGTGTCTTCATTTCTCTAATTACAGAGAACTGACTGAGAGACTTCTTTTAGTATTAAGAGATGATTTCCCCATAAATGCCAATTCAGCAAAGGGATTCTGCCTGAGCGTAGACATACACATTCTGCACACAGAAATTCCTGCATCTTCTTGTTCTGTTTTACAGGAAACAGGTCAATCCTGCACATTAAGCAGATTCTGTAAGAAATTGGTAAGTATTGAATGGAAACCTATTGTAAGTAATAATCTGAAACCAGAATTTTGCTTTTTAACAACACTACAGGAGGTCCATAACCATATTTCAAATGATATTTTAATAACTGATGCTTAAATACTTTTAAAGCGGCACTGTAATTAGATGTGTCTCTTTGAAACTTTCAGTTAAATAATTGCACACTAATGTAAAGAAAAACAGCTTTTCACTAAACAACTTTGCTTTCATCAGCTGAGATTAATACACTTAATAAGCAGTTGTTATTAAACTAAACATTCAATAATGAGTCATTACAGCTATATTAAATTCTTAGGGCCAAGTGCTGCAACTTATACTCCTGGAAGTGGGCAAAGTTCCCATTGCCTGAGTGGGAGCTTTAACTTCACATGAATTGTAGGACTTGTCTCAAAACTAACTTGAAAAACTGATAAAGAAAAATTACACTGTGCTGAAGCTGAGTTTGAAAACAGATGTTTCAGTTCTCACCTATTGCTTCCGCCTTAAGTCACATCCTTGCATTACATCTGCATATATTTCTTGCACCATTCATCATTTTACAACAGCTAAAAAGGAGGTGCCTAGTTCTAACTTAATGATATTTCAATTTAACATAACTACTCTAAAAGTCATCATAGGAACTAAGATATCTCTGGAGATCTTGCTCATTTTTTGTTTCTTGAATATGATCTAGTTTTTGACTAAGAATGCCATTCAGATCTAAAAAAGGACTTAAAAATCACATTTGAATCAATAAAAATTTTGTTAAGATGAACAAAATTATGAACTCAGCTGACTTAAAAGAGAGACTTTTGTAAAATTTGTCATCTTAGAGGCCAGGATACAGGATACATTTCTTAGGTATGTATTTTTCTCCATTTTAAAGAAGAAAAAATTAGCATCTTGCCTTTTTTGGTGAACTAAAAATCTTCAAAATTGTTGGTGGTCAGGTGAAATATTTGAATTTCTAACAGGAAGTTAAATGGTTTTATGGATAAATATCTTCATTCAAAATGAAAAGTTCTGTGAACATCAGCAAACATTCTTTCATGTTGTTGAAAATGCATTGGTTTTTAGGAATGACAAACTTTTTAAATATGAGGTGTCCAAACCAGCTTCAAAGCCTTCCACTGAAGTCTAACTATGGCTTTTTAAAAGATCTGAGAAAGTTATAACGATAGAACAAATATACAGCAGCACGTGGTGTGGCATTCCAGTTAACAAAGGTCTGAACCAATGGACTTCACCAGCCAGATGCGATATCTTTTTATTTTGTGGTTCAAGTTGCAGTTTTTGTCCATGAAATTTGAGTGTTAACTCTGCAAAATATTTTTACTAGATCAGTATTGGATATAGGAATTTTAGGTTTTGTTCTTGTATATCATTTCTGAGCCATCAAGACATCTTCTCCATCACTTGTTAGCAAGAATTAACTTTCCATCTTTAAAGCACAAATATTGTACTTTCTGCTAAAGTGACAAGAATATGCATAGATTTATTATCCTTGTGAGACATGAAGCTAATAATTTGAATTTGAAAACAGTATTCTGTTCCTTTTAAAGTTTAATACTTGTAGTTAAGAACAATTTAGTATAGCAATAGTCCTTGAAATGTTCAAATGCTTTTGAGACTTGATCCCTGAATTACCACTTTAAGAAAGGAATTACTCCTTTTTTTCCTTCAAATAATGTTGTTTGGGAGTTCAGGCTGCACAATCCACAAAGGCCTCAGCGTGGATCCCAAGTGGAGTTTGTGCTTGTTATTTAAATGAGTTGGTTTTGAGCTTGTTAAGTAGAGTGGCATTTGAGCTCTCTCAGCCTAGAGCTCTACAAGGTGAATGACTTGCACAAGGACTCCGTGGCTCTACTTTTCAATTTACCTTCAAACTCCCTCAAGCCTTGAAAAAATCAGTTCCACTATAACAAGAGTTTAGCCTTTAACATGCAAATCTCACAAGCCCTTAGTCTTCAAAAGGCCAATGTAACAGGAACAAGAAGAAAACTCACAACACAAACTTGTTTTGTTAGGTCTGCAGGTGAACTGCATAGTTAGTGGAAATTCTTGATTCTCGCCAAGAATGACATTGGAAGTTCAAACCTAAAAGAAGGAAAGGTTGGAGGTTGTTCAGCATCAGTGGATATACTGATACACAAGTGGAGTCTTGCTCAATATCATCTTGTTTTAAAGCCGTTCCAATGAATGACTAATTAAAATCCCAGAAATGTAATTAACGAAGTACACCATTGATTCGCCAAGGGTAGTAGTGGCAAAACACGCCACTGCCTTTCTTTGGTGAGAAGAACTGGTCTGTGGGTTTAGGGGAAATGATAGACCTAATTTCTCTATGTCCTACTAATGAAACGGATCCATCTCGTGAGATTGTGTGGTTTAAGCTGAAGAACACCATAAGGATAGTAAGGAAGGTAAGATTCTGGCTAATGGGAAGCTAATGGTAAGTCATAAACAGTGGGAATAATAAGGTTGCAGAGGAGTTATGAGTGAAAAGGTTGACCTGGCATTAGATATCAGTCAATATTTTTGTCAATTATGTGACAGAAAATGAGAACGTGCTCTTGAAATTCCTCGTGATGTGAAGCTGGAAATCTTCATTGATATGGGAAGCCAGCTTTAGGAGGATAGGGAATGCACTTAGGAGATCCTGTGTTATGAGAAGCTTTTTCATCCACCCTAGAGATCATTTAGCAAAATGACAGTCTCATTCAGGATTGCTCAGTCTGGTGCTGCATTTGCATTGCAACAAGGTTCCAGAGTCATGAACACCTGCAAGGGCTTTGGCTCTAGTATTTTGAAGCAGTAGCTTATTTTGAAAGGCAGTGATTGTGATGATCTCTGTGGCTCTGTAAGCACATGATACCACTGTGAGAATCAGCACACCCTGGCTGGGAACCAGGTACACACAGCACGAGCTGCACCAGCAGATCCTCCTTCAGTAAGAACAGAGCTGGCCCTCTGCTCTCATGTTTAAGGTACAGGCCTAATTACATTCTTCTAGGAAATCTCAGCTGGAAATTGGAAACCTCTTGCATTTCTCTCCTAGCTGCGCCAACAGGCGAAAGAATACAGGCTGTGCAATAATTAATTTATAAAAATAATCGTAAATTGTAATTATACCATCACATGAGACAATCATTATAGGTTGTGTAACTAACCTGATGGAGATCAACCATCCTGCTCTGTCACCTGCAGCTGTGAATAGTTGGGCTGAATGTGATCCGAGCAGTGTCACAGAGACAAATGCCTGGAGAAATACTAGGGTGGGATTGCAAGCTCACCCTCAAGAATTATTATGTTTTGGTGTGTTGTCAGAGTCTGAGCTTAAGGCTGGACTTCACTAAAGTATTATCAGACTGCTGCAAGAAAAGAACAGAAAAGCACAGCTACTTGGAACTTTCCCACTCAAACCAATGCTTTGAATATTTTCTGCATTGTTCCTGACAAGTTTTAAGTTACAATATCAGTCATGTCTAATATGTTGAAAAGTTGGTAAGGGAACTAATAAAAGCTTGCTATTGATCAGGCATGTGCCTTGTAATAAGAATCTGCAATAATTTGAGTAGCAATGATAGTTTCTAAGAGAATTGCCACATACATAATGCCAGTGATTTCTAGTATTTTCTGCTCCCTGTGGGAGGATGGACATACATTACTGGAATTTGCTGTATAATGATTCACAAGAAAGGCAGTTCATAGTCCCAAATCAATTCTTATCTGTCTTTTTAAGATCAAGACTACATGTGATTAAACTTCAGAGTAGATACAAGTGTATGCTACTCCCACTCTAAAAAAATATTTCAAAAGCTCTTTAATAATATTTGTTCATGATTTTATTATTTTCCCTTCATCTTCCCCTTCGTATTTATTCTTTCCTCTTTATGTTTAACATATGTGTTATTAAGTCAATGAAATTTAAGAGTAGCTTCTGAAAGAGAAATGGGTGCACCTTACTTTACTGAGCAGCTGGGTACAGCTGTACCAACTTACAGGTTAAAGTCTGCTCTCATAATGGGATATTTCGGGGTAAACTGGCTTAAATTGGTAATGTTAATACCTTTTTACACTGAAATAAGAAAGCAGGACTTGGATTCAATAATTTGTGATAGCAAATGAAATGGGGAGGGCAATGTGCACTTGGCCAGCAGTGCACAAGTGACAGGTCCTTGAACTAAAGGCAGCTCACAGCTACCACTCCCTCCCAAAGAAATCTCCATCCTCCATTGCATGTTCTGTTTCTCTCCTAAGAGTCTTCTCTTGAAGAGATTTAGCTTTCCATGTGGTCCTGTAAGCCTGAAAATTACGAAGAAATAAAACAAAAATAGATGAGTTGTGAACTTTACTATTGGATTGACTCGGCTTGCTGATAAAAAGCCTGTATCTAAAATGAAGCCATTATATTAAATTAATGATCCAGCTACCGTACAGCAGTAGCAATGTATTTTAGTTACAGTATTTTTGGTTGGCTGAATAAAATAGCTATTTACTTGTAAATACTTAAATGGAAGCAAAAACATCCTAAGTGACTTATATAATGATCCTTCTTAAGAAATGATGAGCTATTCACTTCTGAATCTATTCATGAAGAAAAATTAATACAAGTATAACAAGAATGGGTACATTTACCAGAAAGATGACAGAAGAAGGTTCTAATAAAATAAGCAGTACTCATAATAATGTCAATTTTCTTATTCAGAAATATTCCTGAAATGAATTGTTTGAGGTGTTTTTCCTATTAAGGATGCATTTGTGGCTGATGCATAGAAAAAAAATAATTAACTTAACCTCCCATTGCGACATTGTTGCAACTGACATCGTAACCTTGACCCATTTATTCCCTCCTGTATTATATTCACTTGTTATTTTATGTTTGGCTCACCTGCCTGGATGGTATTTCCCATGCCACACGATACTTTGTAAACTAGCAATCATGTTTTGACAGCTCTGGTAAAATTGGCCTGTAGAATTATACAATGATACATATTTTTATATATATTTTAAAAAGACCTTTAAATAAAATGTTTAATTGAGAAATTTAGATAGTTATTTACTAGACAATACTCTGAGCCTCAAATGACAGTTCCTTCAGCATCTCACCAATAAAGAACTAAAGGAACACATTAGAGTGCTCGATTTTTATTGTTTTGCACAGTGCTTCTGCACAGTGGCAGTCCCCACCCTCCCCAAAACTTGTGAGTGATGTGCACAAACTCCCTTGATCTCCCCTGAATGCAGGACAATTCTATTTAAGCACAGCCCATAGTGAAGGAGCTGATGAACTGCTCCAGTGAGTCCAGAGAGACCTGGAAAAGCATTTTCCAAGCTGTGTTTCCCTGTCCACAGGGGTTACAAACCTAAACCTGGATTTGTTGTGGGGTGAAGGACCTTGCAATTGCCTCTGCAACACGGCTTGGGGGCACTGAGGTGCCTGGGTTTAGGTTAGGGGACACTTGGAAATTATTTTAGTTCTTTGACAAGCACCAGGAGATGGAGCTCCAGACTGCACAGCACAGTTCCTTGGTGCCAGAACAATGAAACCTGTTATTTCTGCACTGTTAAATGCTTCTTTCTTTTCAGCTCATCATTTACAGGATTTCTTTAGATCATCTCTCTACTTATGGGAATTAAATGCTCCTTCTTTGAAGCACTGTGTTAACCCCAGGGAGCAATTGCTAATGTTTTTCTTCATAGATCTACAGCCTGAAGTTAAAGAAAAAAAAAAATCTGATTAGGGAGAAATCAGAACAGATATTGATTTAAAGTAGGTTTTGGGGATTATTCTGGTAATATACAGTAACTATAAATCTATCATCTTCACAGTTTTACAAGTATGTGGAAATGCTCAAAAAATAAAATTCTTTGGAAAATACTATCAGGTATGTCCCTGCTAACTCCCTTTAGAAATGGAAACCACAAAATTCTTTCTGTAAAAGCATAGTAGTTAGAAGGGGGAGAAGGAAACAACAATGAAAGTTCTCCATGATACAGCATGTGTATTTCTTCACTGGCATTTCAAAAATGCCACATTTTGGGGGTTTTGATAAATTTAGGTCATATTTAATCATTTCTGTTAAGAAAAAAAAAGTCATGGCTTTGGTCAAAGCAGTGAATTTTGGAGCTGTCTGAGAAATCAGCACATGCCATGGAAGTCTAAGCAGAAAACTGTTCTCATATGTGACCTGAGAACAACATTCTAATAAATCCCTTAAAAAGTGAACCCTTCATGAAACAAAATTAGTTCAGTTCTGGTTTAGCTTCCCACCTCATGAGAAGCCTGATACAGCAATTAACCTTGTTTTTAACTGATATTTAAACTTAGAGTGTATGCACATGCTTTGATCTCAAGTCAGATTTTTGATACCAATCAGGGGGATTGTGTCCAACATCCCAGAGCTGCAAGTTCCTCAGAGCATGTTGCTATTAACATTTTCCCTGTAAAACAGTTACATGTTGAGAATAAAACTTTAAAAAGCTATAAAGAGGCTTAAGAACATAATTCATGCTGACTTTTACTTTTTGTGTATGTGTCAATATCTTTTCATTAAATCACAGTAATTTAAACTGATTTTTCCCCCTCTGGGCTACGTAAGATGAGAATATAGAGTAAAAAACAGATCTTGTTTTTATGCTATAGTGCTTCAAACCTGTGATATTAATTCTAGCAAAAATAGTCTACAAAAGAGCTTTATGCTAGTTATAAATGTTTGACATAGGGAATATGTGAGAGACCAATTATGGGCTGATCAGAAATATCTCTTGACATTTTTAGAGTGCAATGTGAGAAGGGTTCACGTATTTAATTATGACTTTTTCAAATAGGGTTCTCCAACTCAATGGGAGTCACCGCACTTAGTGTTCTAAGGAAAGATAAGATTTTTATGATGGGGGGAGGGAAAAGAACATGTCTTCAGGCTGAAATGGTGATCAGTTTTTAGATCAATCACCCTTATGTAAGTTTTTCCATTGGTAGCAAGATATTAAGATATTTACAGCCAACATATATCACACTGAATGGATTGTATGAAGGAAGAAGGAAAAATGAGAATATACTCAACATACAGACTATAGAGCTTTCATTAAGAGTCTAAATAAGATAGTCTAAATAAGATAGCTGTTAAATAACTTACCTCAGACTGTCTTGCCAAAGATTAGAGAATGAAGTCCTGCTGTAAGCTTAATATTTCTTTTTCATATGATTTAAATTGGACTTACCAGTATACAATCAAAATTTCATTTTCCTAAAACCACTCTTCCATGTCTATACTCAAAATATGTGGAAGCACAAAACAAGAGCATACAAAACATTATTTATCAGATTTGTGAAATTCATGGAATGAATGGGCCATTTTGGCTCCTAGAATTATGAAGAAGTTATATTGTAAAGGCCATGGGCTGCCCTCACATCTTTATTACCACAGCTCACCCTGATGGGATCGTAGCAGTGCATCCTGAGTGAATGTACAAATTGTACTTGAACCAACTGCCCAAGGCTGCAAAAAAAGAGAGGAAAACTCACTCTAGTTAATTCAGAGCCCTGCCTGTGCTCTGAAACCACTTCTATGTGCTGGTGTTCTTGTTCTGCTGCTGGGTCCTTGTGGTTGTGAAGAACTCAGCTTCCTCTTCAAAACAAAATATGAAACTGGGCTCAAGAAATGCCCCCAAAGTCAGAAAAATATTAGTTTAAATGTGTGCAGATTCCCAAAATTTGTTCTGGTGAGGGTGAGTCATGCAAGAAAAATTCCAGTTCTGGATATTAAGAGGTGATGGAATAAATAAAACACAGCTATATTTACACTACTTCAGATATGTTACACAGTCATGAAGAGAAAAAGCCTTTTCTGTTCTGTTGAATTGTAAATGCTCCATATGTGAGACAAAGTTCTGTATCAAAATACAGTTAACAATGCAAAATGATGAGAATTCCTGCTTCAGTATGATAACAGGATCACAGAAAGTGCTCATGTTACTTCTAGAGAAGAAGGTGGGTATATATAGAATATGCCTGGTAGCAGCTTCTAAAATTAACATTGAAAAGTAGTTAGCATTGTAATTCCCTGTTTTCAATCACTTACAGCTTTATGAAACATCTCCCTTTTGTGCTGCAATTTTCATCCTGGATTTATGCCAACGTCAGCATTTTAAAGTATGAAGAAAGAGTCTTCTGTATTCCCAAGAAGAGAAGACTGAAAATACACACTCACAGGGGTGAGTGCTCCGTGCAGTTCTGTGCCCCAAAATTCTGTTGTTTGAAGGTCACAATTTGCCAAGGACTGGACCTTGCCAAGGCCCCCAACTTTGTCCCGGGGGACACTGTCAGTGATTTATTCATATGGAAAAGGAATAGCATGTACTCAATGAGCTAATGCTCAGGGAGTTGACATGGGGTTTTTTTCCTCCATATTCTCCACAGGAAGGTTTGTTGGCTAAGAAAGTTAGAAAAATTGATGTTCAAGCTCCCACCTTTCTCTTTAAACCAGGACTAAGAGGTGCCTTACATATCGATAATCTTAGTTGCTTATGTTTTAGTAGCAGGATACATTGGCACTTGAAAAGAAACCTGGCAAAGTTTTCGTATCTGTGCAATGCTCACACACATACTTAAACATTGTCCAAATTTAGAGCAGAAGGAGAGAAAAGATTTTTAGTGTGTTCACAGTTTTCATAAATACCTGCAAAGTGTAGATTTTTTGATGTGTCTGCAGTCGTAAATATGTCTGTTAAGCATGCAGTTTTTAAAGGTCAAGTAGGACTCCTTAAATTTCTTGTAATTAAAATCTTTATTTTGCAAGGATAGCAATGTTTGCTTATCTTAGAGTTAAACCATTTGTGAAACACGGCAAAATGAAAAAATTCCCTAGGTCTATAAAGATACAGTTTAATCCATGGCAAAAGGAGAAATGTTTTACCTAGCAAGCTGATAGAACCCAGGGTGTTCTTTTTATTAATTGATGTAAACATTAAAAAGAAATTATCTTACCTATACACATATCCACTTCCTTGTGGAAGTGCACAGAGAGAATCTCTGATGTTTCCTCCTTCCATATTCAATCACATCTTTGCCTTTTAAATACTCAGCAAAACTAAGACCACAGATTCATGGATAGTTCAAGTGACCTGCTAAGGTCTTTCTTCTCTTCACCTCCAGCATCTCTGCCACCCAGAGAAATCCAGGAAATGCTCTAGCTGAGAAAAGGAAATGAAAACTTCCAAATGGGCTACTCTCCTCAGTTTGATCTGCTGCTTTTAGGCCCTTGGCTCTGCTGATCCATAACTTATTGCTCCGAGCCCAGTTTCTCTCCAACGATTTTCCTTCAATTCATATTAGAAATGGAAGAGAGAAGTGATGCAACTCCAAACCCATTATCTTCTCCCCTGTGGATTGCTACATGAACATGAAATTGGTACAATGTACATGAACATGTACAACAAACCAGCAGTGTCTACAGATTCCCTGCTATGCCAGCAGCTGTACAAATAAAAGCACATATATAAAGGAGTCATAATCTTGGCTAACTACAAGATACAGCCAGCAGAAAAAGCATCTTGACTAGCTCTCATTTTAGCTTGATTTTGGGCAGAGAACCTATGGATGTAGTGGCCACACTACAAAGGCAAACCCGTCAGTGCTCTGTGTTCAGGAATAGGAAAGCAAAACTTTGCTCACTCAAGGATGCTTAATATTTTAGGAGCTGGGCTCCATTTTCAAAAGTGTTAGGCAGTTCAGAGTCAAAAAGTGGCGAGATGCATAAATATGTGGTAATTTGGAAAGGATGGTTTAGAAAGGCCCCCAGCAGCTCAGGTGCTGGCCCCAGTAGATGTGGGTGAGTCAATAACTCTCACCCAGCTCTGAGCCCCTCACACAGAGCTGCTTCCTGCATCGCAGCTCACCAGACACCTTTGCAAATCTGGCCCAGACAATTTCTAGAGTTTTTACCTGGCACCCTAGTCTTAAATAAAGAGATAAGAAGCAGACAGTGCTTTTAGCCTCCTTCTTTTTCCCCCGCTTTTTCTAAAGTTTAAAAAAAATTTTTACCTAGTTTTTAATACAATTTTCTGCTGACCAGCTCTGCTGCTTAAGTTGTGTATTAAAGGTACCTGATTCCCTGTGCATCTGCCTGTACTTATGCATCTCCCAGACTACCCTGGCAGTTTAAACACTGGGCTGAGTCTGCCACTGCAAGCCTGATATCTACTGTTTTATGACAACAAAAAAATGCCTCAAACGGAGTAAAATTTTCTTTACATTTTTTCTCATTGACATTGAATTATTGTTTCTGATAGTCTTCTTTTTCTTTGGCTCCACAGGTATCTCCTAATGATCTTTCCTAATTAGAATTGGTACATTTAGCCCAGCCGAACCAGACAGGAGTCCCTTTGAGCCCATTTCGATAAACCAATTTTCAAGTGAAGCAAAACCCAGTTCCTTGTCCTAATAAATGGTGTAAGTGGCCAAATCATCAGAGCTAAATAGTGGATCCAAAAGACCTCTTGTTTGATAACCTATTGCCAGCCTCCAGGCAAAGAAAGACTTCTTTGGCAACATCAAAAAACTCTTAAGGTCAAAACAACAGAGATTCTGAAAGTGATAGTTCCTGTAAATTATACAGCATATCCCTAATGATAGGAAATATGAATCTGTGGAATTAAATGACAGTGCTCAGGAAGATGACATGACTGCTTTTTCAGACTGGTTTTAGCCAGAGGTTAAGCCAAAGGCTAAACTTGTCCCTGCTGAGGAAGAGGCCATGGGCATGAGGCTCTCAGCTGAAGTGTCTCATTACTGTGGTTAGATCAGGTTGAGCACTGGCCTTGGTGTGGGTTGGCTTTCTCTGCCAGCTCTGAGAGAGTGCTAGTGTTAAGTTCTCTCTTTGAAAATCCTTTTAAGGGTAATTGATCAGCATTTGTCCAAGAACCTTTCAGGGAGCACTCAAGAGGTTACATAAATGATTGGTAAAAAACCACAAAAAGGAACCTGGTGTGGGTGAGCATCAAGCATTCAGTGGTCTAAAGTCAGATTTGAGTATTCAATTTGGATAATAGTTCATTACACCACTGAAAGTAGTGGCCATTGGAGTAGGGGGCTTCTGAAATGACCAAGGGTCGAATCCATAACTCTGTTTTCACACATCTTCAACCCAATTCAAGGGTGTTAGCTAATGCACAAACTTGTAAACCTTCCTGTTTCTGGAGACAATGGTGGTGTTATTGTTTGATGTACCACTAAGTAATTGCCTGATGGTTCTGCTTAAGTAGAAAATTCAACCTTTTTCTACTTTTTTTTTGCTACCATTAGTAAACTATGCCCAGCTGAACTCTAAAAGCTTCAAGCTTTTATTTTTCTCTAATGAATAAGCTATTTACTTCATTAGAATGACAGCAGGCTTACAGAAGTAGAGCTTTATGTAGGTTATAACGGCACTTCGAGATGTCCTTCTTATATTCAGTAATTTATTATTATTCCTTCAATGATATGTTCAAGATAGAAGGTTAAATATTGTCAGGTTGCCATCACCTTTATATATAACAGAATATATAAATTGGAGAGACCCTTATAATGGCGATATTTGCTTCCAAATACTGCTAATGCTTTGCTGCTGATATGTTCATTGTGCTGGATGAGTTGTTTTCAGGACCCAAGTCATGCTTCCAGCACTGTGCTCTGGTATTCAGTGACATATTTTAGCTACCTCAGTGGAGGGGACCATTCTTTGATGAGAAAAAATTGCAGCTTTGAGGCTTCCCAAGACCTCCTAGAGTTTTACCTTCCTGACTAGATTCAGCTCCATGACACTGAATCAGAAATTTTGTACAAAGTGTGGTGATGCCACCTGTCAAACAAAATTCCTCATTCTAATAATTCTAGGAAATCAGCCTCACTTTAAAGAGCTGTGAGGTTTCTCTTCTGCAGCTCCATGCTCTCTGGAGGCTATTTCTTGACAGGTTGAGTATGATGGCTTCCAGTTGTTCAAAAGTATGTCTCTTGCCATCATTGTGCATGGCTAATTGCATTTTATAAAAATGGTTTGCAAGTGATTTGTGAGGGAGATATGCGTTATAGCTTGCACTTCATGTTCATTTCCAGATTCATTTATCTCACATAAGTGTTTTCTAAAAGTCAAGAAGTAAAAAATATAACTAGGAGTAGTTTTCAGAAGCCTATTACTACAAGTTCTTCTACAGGGAAATGAACAAAATAAAGTTTAAATGCTTCTTCATTGCCAATAGTTCCCCTTGATGCAATTATAACTTCTTTACCTATCTTTACACAAGACTGATTTAAAGATAGCTGTCCAGATTGATCTGAGAAGAAATGCATTAAAGCATTTATGTTATTACAATATACACAAAATGCATTAAAGTAATGAGACCAGCCTGACAGAAACTCACAAAATCAGACTTTCACAGGGGAGGTTGAAATGCCATTTTTAATACACCCAGCAGAGAGATTACAGCTTTCGTAGAAGATGAAATTACATGCTTTTTTGAGACTCCCTAATAAAGAATCACTCAGGCATATTGTAATGGTTTCAAAATTATATGGTATTTTAATCCTTTGCATTTGTCTTTGTATTATGTAGGTTAGATTTCTATCAACATTTCAACACCCTGTCTTAGTCAAATTATTATCTTTTCATTACTTTTTCTTCTTCATAGGAGTAGAAGTATTTATTATTAACTATCTCAGTTCTAGAGACCCTTCTTTTTCTCTCTTTCAGGAAATCAGTGGAATTTTTGTTTCAGCTTTGGTTTTAGATCAGCGGTAAAGTATCTTTAGATACATTATCAAAGAACTTTGAAAATTAGCTCTTAAAAACTAAAGTCTGCTGAATGCCTGTTGGTAACAGCACAAAATCCTCAGATTCTTCTCTCAGAAGCAGTTTCTCCAGCTCCAAGCCCCATGGTAAGTTTACAAATTGCTGCACGAGTGCTATTCAATACTCAGCACGAAGTCAGACCTCTTGATGAACAAGAAGTTTTTACTGTCAAAGCAATGGTGAGGGATAAGATGGAGGTCTAATAAATACAGTGGATGAATTGAGAGATATGAGCATTAAATATCAAGAAAAATCTGACCATTTACATTTTTCTCTAATGCGTTCTTTATGTTCACCACCCTTTGTGTTGTACTGTATTCTCTGAACTAAGAACTCGTGTGTTAGAGTAAATGTGAAGGATAAGGTGAAAGTATAAGAAATAAAGTAGATGATCTGAAAGATATGAGTATTAAGCATCAAGGACAAAGCAAAGCATTTTACACTAAAGCCTTTTTCATATGAATTCTGTCCCATTACTTCTTATTCCATCCATTGGTAAATTCTCCAGCTGGTCAATTGTCAATGAATGTCTGAAAGTTTAGAAAAAATATTAACCAAGTACAAGCTATTTTTATAAATGAACAGATAAGCTAAAAATTTATTTTGAGAGGAGATCACTTATAGGCTTCTCTGAGGTAACTTTTCTGGTGTAGGCACAGGTGGGCTCTGATCTGGGGTATGTCATTTGCACAGTAGGTCTAGGCTGTAGTTTAAGAGGTGCAAACCCATTCCCATTTGCCCTGTTATTAAATAGCAACCTCAATAAAACATTACATTTTAAAGATCATCACTATGCAACTTCCAGAAAGCACAAATAATCAGCTCTTTCCCAATCCTTGCAGGCCAGGACAAAGGAAGGTTTGGTTGAGTCCTTTGACCATTACAGCCTGCTGTCTGTGAGAGCTGGCCTGGGCCTTTTTGCCATTGTCACTGACAGTCAAACACGTGGTAACTGGTCTGAGGTGGGCAGCTGCTGCTTCCCAGGGACTGTGTGTTCTGACAATGCTCAGGTACATCCAGAGGCACCTCCTGGGAGAAACAGCCCTATGGACTTTAGGGGCTGCACCTGTGTTTCCATGTTATGGAGATTTGAAACGCATTTCTGCTGGCCCAAAAAAGTAGCCCATTCTTTGGCTCGTGTCCTAGATGAGACAGGATCCAGATAGAGAACCTTGAGTTCAGGATTTTATGCTCTCCTCTGAGAGTGGATGCAACTGTCTGGCAAAATTTGCACCTGAAAACTTGAGCTTTGTCTTGTGCGTGATTACAAAATGCAGCGTGAATACAAAAAAAACACTTGTGAAAAAATCATGCTCAGTATGAATTCAGGTGTGGTTCAGAATGATGCATCTGAATTTTAAAAAGCTTAATGCTCATTAACTGCAGGGTTTGTTGTGTCTCCCCAAATCAAGACACGTTGCTGCTAAAAACTACTTAGTTCTTGAGGACTGGTTCAGCATAAGAGTAGCATGGAGTATGAAGGGCTATAGTTTAAAATAACTGCTGACAAAGAAACTTCTGTGGGAAACTTGCCAGGCCTATAAAGGGAAAAGATACCATAGCAGAATATAAAAACAGATAAATAATAAATTGCAACTTCGTCTGGGGCTGTGGAGTGTGCTAGTATTTACAGTTTTGAAAGGTTTTATGGAGAAAATATTTTATTTTTTATGTTGTGAAATATATAGCAACATAAAAATGTAATGGTTGGCTTAACCTATAAAGAGTTTTTTAATCAGTAAGTTCCTGACAGAAGGTAGAATTTGTATCTCAGTACAGAATTTTTTTTTTGCTTTTCATTTTCGAAGTTCAGGATGCCTTGAAGTTGCCTGACGTTATAGGATAAATTTTCAAAGCTCCATGCAGGAGAGATGCCAACATGAAAAACATCAAGCAAACGCTGAGTTATGTTTGTGCATCTTCTGTGTTGTGTTTTGATAATTTCTCCCATATATCTGCATAAAGATAGGGTTTGTGAGCACAGTGAAATTGCAGATTGAGCCAGTTATTTTCCTTCTTCCACGTTATGTGGAAATTAATAAAGTAATTAAATGTTGCATTTACTGTTCATTGAATTACTTGGTTGTTTGGTAATTATTAGCATGATTACAAAGTGACATAAACAACCTTGTGGCTCAAGTGTGCAATTATGTACAATATATGCTGAGCTGACACACACAGAACATATTCCCCTGATTTTGCAGGCAATTAATAAGTGCTCAGGCAAAGCAGCTTGTGCTAAGAGCTGTAAATACTGCAACAGAATCCATTTCTTGTTCAGCTTGTGCTTGTGTTTGCACTGAAGCACGCTGCCAGTGAAGTCAAACAGAGGCAACTGGACTTGCTCATTGCTGAATGTAATTTAAGTGGATGATAAAGGCAGTTCTGCTCACTAGCAGCTTACTTGTCTTGCTGCTTTGTCTCTCTGGCTGGGGCACCTGAATGTAATGTCACACTGTTCTAAGAAAGTGGTAATATTGAATTACCAGGGATTTTGAGGATTTATGTGATTCTGGCCTTGATTTCTCTAGTAATATGGCACAATTCTGAAAAAGAGAAATTTTCTATGTTTGCACGTGGCAATATTCATGTTATTATTTCCTATTTTCTTTAAAATAAGACTACATGTGACTGACACTACTCTCTGCTCTCTGATTGTAGGAGAGATGGCGTTCTTCCACTTCCTGAAATAATTTTTGAAAAGACAGCAGTTGTTCATCAAAAATGAATGAAGTCATGACTCACAAAGTTGAGCCACAGCTACTCCATAAACCATAGCCGTGTAGTATTTTGTAAGGGAGGTCAGCCACAACTAAACAGTTTTATACCTGACATCTGGTGGGTTACCCCTTTGCTAGGAACAAATAAACACCTGTACATCTTCTTTAATGAATCCGACTGTGAGTACTGAGGCTATCTCAGCTCTGCTCCACTTCTTTAACTGNTAAAGCCCCAGTTTAGCGATGTAACTCCCCTCAGCTTGCCCCCCTTAGAATCTTTGGTTTACACATTTTGGGCCTAAAAACAGCCTGGCTGTCCTTGAAGGCAAAGCCTGGAGAGGCTTTGTTCTGTCTGCCCAGTACGAGAGAGCAGGAATTACAGGCTCCAAGGAACTTCAGAGTTACACTCTAAGCAGTACAGGATTTAAAAATATAAAAGTTAAAACCTAAGGCATCACTGGCCTTAAGCTGGGATGCATATTAAACTTAAAGAGCTACTGTAGGTAGCAAGGGTGACAGTAGGACACATTGTCTTTTTCTGCAGTCACTCAAATCACGAAGAAGAGAATGAGCCATCCTGATACCTCATTCTTTCCTCTCCTTTTCCTTTTTCTTCCTACATCCATTCTACACTATGCTGAAATTTTATGCTTTTCATTGCAGTCAATTGTTTGTCAGTTTAAGGCTGTGTATAATCCATTCCTGTGTCTCGACACACTAGTTATCCTCACTAGGCTGGTAGGGAGATAAAGAACAGCAGCATAAAACTAGGACTGTATGCATATGTTACAGATATTTTCTTCCTAAAAACTCTGGAACCTCTGGGGTCGTATGACCTTGAAGCAAAATCTTCCACCAGTGCCACAGCACAGTAAGTTTGCTCCACCCTAGGCTGATGACTTCAGCTGTGTTTTCTGCATTGCCTCAGTGATGTCCATAAATCTTGCACATTTTGCTGGCAGTGCAGGTCCAGGTGTGGCTTTTGGTGTCACGAGTTACTGCTGTTTCTTCAAGCCCTTTGGCAATTTGAGTCATTTCCCGAAGAACTTGCGAAGACTGATTTATGAGGGCATTTGCCTTCTGCAGAGAAGCAAAGCAGAAGCAAGCAAGGGAGGTTTGGTTCTGTGTCCCACAGAGATGTGAATGTGAGAGAGCCAACGCAGTTCCAGTCTGTGGATTGCCAGCGTTGCTGTGCTCTGCTGTGCTGCACAAACCTCTCAGCCACAGCACAAACACAGACAACTCTGCCAGCAGAGGAGTCTGTGGTAGGTCCTGCTCCATTCCACCACTGCCTCACCTCCACGGCCTTGCCTTCATCCTGGAGTGCAGCACGGAGCTGTCATGTGAGTCCCCTTGCTGTGTGACAGTGGAAGGGATGAATAGAGTCGTTTTTGTGGAGCAAAGTCACACAAGAAGTCGAATGACAAAGGGTCGAATCTCTTTTATGGACGTGGTGTGCAGCACACACAGCAGAGGCCCCGTGGGTGTTAAACAGCTCTTGGTTCCTACCATCTAGAAGGACACAAGATTTCCTACTCTAATCTCTTCTTGTAATGCCAGCTCTAATAAATAGCATTCAATTGTCCTCCACAAAGCCTGAGAGGCTTTCTTAGTGCAAACTTAACAGATCAGCACATCCTGGTGCAAAACACCCACACACTGGGGGATCAAGAGCAAGAAAATGGGGCTCAGATGAGATAACTGGAATTCTTACATAGTCTTGTATGAACTACTAATCTTCTCTGTGACTTGGCACAATAAGCCCCAGGTGAAGGTATTCCCTGTGTATTATCATTAGCTGCAAGTGAACAAGTACAATGGACCGAGCCAGGTTTTATTGAGTCCTGATTCATTAAGAGGCATAGAAGCAGGTCGGCTGTAGCAAGGAAGTAGGATAAGCCATGCAGGGTATAGCACTCAAATTTAACGCCAGGAAGCAACTTCTGTGAAGATGAAAAGACAACATTCATCCTGACATTTCTCATGCCTTCAGATTTATTTTTTTTTTAGCGTAGTGGCAACCTATGCTATTGGAGGCAGAAAATGGATGGTCTGAGTGGAAAAGCTGTAAAAGAAAGAGCTTCTGCTATGGCCCTGATCTGCCCTGCTGGGTGCACACAATGTGGCATTGTATTAAACCCTCACAAAGTGCTGTTGCCCTCCTAAGTCCGTGGCTTTTTTTGCAGACTTGTAAAATGGTATGTACAGGGATAGTTTTTGAGCAATACAATCAAACTATGTAAAATAGTTTGCAGTCAAACAATTAGGCCAGGGCTCTGGACCAGATTTAAAGAATCAGATTTGCCTCTGAATGCTAAGGGGGACAGAGGAGAAACTCGTGAAGAAAGGAAGTAGTGTTAAGGTAATACTGACCCAGTTTCTGGGTTCATTTTCTAATTGCCGTGTTCTTGTTGTAAAATGCTTAGAAAAGCAGAAAAAAATTTCAGTGTTTGCTCTTCTTTCACCCCTTGCCTTGTTTTATTTTGTCAGCACTATGGTGTGACAGACAGAGACAGGGATGAAAAACCTCTGATTTAGCTGGTTCTCAAACACAGCAACCACATCCAGTGCTTGAGAGCTTGCACTCCAATTCTGATATATGTATCAGGACATGGAGTCATCCTACTGGTTTTGCTCATGGGCAAACTCTTTCAGCTTTTCAGTGATATTCGTGTGAATGCTTTCCTTAGCTCTTTTCTGCAGACCCCAACAAAGTAGTCCCTTGCACTCTTAGAAGTGAGTGGGACACAGAAGATCAATCCTGTAGACCTTTACCTGCCATCCTGGGTAAGATTTCCTTTCAAGAGGTCTCTATGTCTTTTTCCATTAGGGAGTTATTCTTTTCCTCATTTTACTGCAGTAAATTTTATGCCTGCTCAGGGGGCTGGTGGAAAAGCAGGGCTTAACACATGCTTTAGACATGGATCTCATCTCTTTCTGGACACCTCTTTGAAAAAATGGTGGTAAACAGATCTGGAAAGTCAGAGGATGCAATTATCACTGTGTGATGATGTCACTTTATGCTGTTGTTTTTCAGTAGACAAACCAATATGGTGTCACCTTTCCAGGGTTCTTTGATATACGAAACACCATCTTCCATTGATTCCCATGGGAACAAAGTGCACTCAGTGTCATTTAGGTTTGGCACCGGAGTCAACGGGAATGATTTTTTTGACCTCAGTTTGCTCTGGACAGGGTCCACGGTGTCCAGCACTGAATTTATGGTGCCACCTAAACCCTTCAGAGTATGCATGAGTCATCTCTGTGGTACTGAGGCAATCTCACTAAATAAGAAGAGACAGCTTCCTTCTCAACAGGTGAACCAAATCCCCAAAGTAAATTTTTTTTTCCCCCCAAGGAAGCAAAAGGTTAATTTGAACTGCTCGTGGTCTTCCATGAATCAAATGAAGTAATCCCACGCCTGAGGTTTAAAAGCGTCCGTAAATTAGAAGGGTGTAGTGTGCAGATCAAAAAGAGGGTTATCAAAGATTAATAAAAAGAGAGAGAGAGGCAAGAGAGGGAGAGAGACTCTGCTAGAAACCCTCTCATAACTCCAACTAACCTGGAGAGTACAGTTCACCTACTTGGGGTCCAGTTAGCACACACTGTTGTAGAGCTCAGGGCAACAATATAAAAGCATCAGAAGGAAGACCTAAGATAATTTGAAAATGTGGAAAATAAAGTCTAAAAAAAAACCAAAATGAGGAATGAATTGAATATACAAGAATATGTGGAGGAAAAAATGTAAAAATCTAAGGAAAAAACTTTTCAGCTATTTTATCCCATATGAACCCTGGTTATTTTTTAATACCAGCTCTATCTGGAAGGCAAATTATACAATGAAAAGAAGTGGAAAACTAGGTTTTTTTTCTGGACAGTCATTCATTAGATGGAATGAAAAACTGATTTCTTAGGAAAAAAAAAAGCTGGTCATGCAAAGAGAAAAGCCATGTATCACAGAAGAAGTAGTGAAGACTCTGTGAAACCAATACATTTTGTGTTCTCTAATGGTGACAAAAATTTCCCCAGGCCAAATTCAACTGCCAGGAATATTGCAGGGGACTGCTTATGTGTCCTAATTTTTAGCTAGTAACTGAAGTCCTCTGCACCCCCTATGCTCAGTATTAAACAGTGTGAATTAGATCATGCCACACCATGCAGGGATGGGGTTTAGGAGCTACTGTGCAAGGCAAACAATGAACTGTGTCCTTTTTGCAGTGGAGATGTCACAACATTCCCCAGACCAACCAGGCTTTCTCCTTGCAGGTTCTTTCATGTGCCTTACTTGGTCCACTTGGGCAGAAGCCATGTTGTCTTAATAAGATGGAATCTTTCACTCACAATAAAAAACCAGACCAAACCCACGATTATGCTATTGAAACATCGAATTTCAATTACTTTGCATGCTTGCCTCTGGTTAAAATTTTATTGAAGTGAGCAATCTTTAGGAGCTCTTATTTTGCACAGCAATCTGTGTTGCCAAGCAGCAGTTGGAAGAGCAGAGGATGGAGCAGAAAACCAAAAGACAATGCAGAAGGAATTTCAAAATGCTGTAGAGGGGTGAAAGAAATCTCATACCTAATTTGTTTTTTCATAGATATTTTTTTTTAAATTAAAAAGTGTGCGGAGAAAATATTAACATTTGAGTTGGAACAAGCAGATTAAAACTTCCATCTCACAGTGGCTGTAAAAGTGCTGACCTGCCAAGACTGCAGCTGCATCAGGGTCCTGGCACAGCTCTCAGCTGCCATGCACGACACCTGCCAAGGTGGAGTGGCTCTGTGCTAAACAGGAAATCTCTGCATTTCACATCACCACGAACAGAAGTGGAGCAGTTTCATAGGAGAGGGAATAGATGGCATGAGGGACAAAACACACTGCAAAGACCTGCATATTTCATGAGCTCTCATTTTCAGTGGAAGTCCCAGTGTATAATGCTCTGATGTATCATCTTTCTGAGAGTTTGGCTGTAATATGAGAGAGCACATGAACTTGGATTGTGTTATCACGCACAGCAAATGCTTTTGAAGGGTTTTATCTCAGTAAGCTGATAAAGGCCTTGACCCTGTGAAGAGTGTTGTGTGTAAGCCCTCACTGCTGGTACCCAGCAGCTGCAGGAGCTTGTGCTTGTTAGTACCTGCAACACTGAAAGATCTTGGCCCACTTCCACCTTTTTTTTCAGCTTAGCTGAGCTCTACTGGTGTGTCTGCTCTGCTGAGGTCAGAGCCTCTCTGCCCCTCTCCTAATTCCCTTATATCCCCTTAATTTCTCTAGAAAAGTAGATGGTCAGTATTTTAAATGCTGTTCTGGATCTCTGTCTGCATAGCCTGCCCTAAAAGTTGTGTGCATGTATAGGGCAGGCCAGTCTGGCTCTGCATGTTTATTAGTGGGGAGATTAACCCCTAATGCTGACATTTTTGGGCAAGGTTCAAAAGGATGCATTCAAGTCAGCACGTCTCCAGCCTAGTACTTTTGCTTTATTTTCAGTTTATCCTGTAAGTTATCACAGATTTAAATGATGCCATCATCCTTATTGTCCACCACTGGGAGTTCTTCCAGTGACCATCCAAGAAGAGGATGGCTTCTTCCTGCTTTAAATCCCAGTAAAGACCTGATCCATTGCCTGTGTAAGTGCAAAGGAAGTGCCCTCTTGCCTAAGTGAGCATTGGACTGGATCCTGAAAGGAGACCTATTCTCATCTTAGACTGTTTATAGTCACCTTTTTTTGTTTATTGTTTGTTGAACTTGCCTGCAAACTGCTGGAGAACCTGGACTGGTTATTTCAACAGCCATAACTGTGCAGATTGAAGGCATGTTAGTAAGTCATCAGCTAACAACAGCAGTGAAAATATTCAGATTATTTCCCTCTAATGTGATGCTAATTTATTGCTGAAGCATCATATTTGATTTTTTTCATGTGTCAATAATTAAAAATAGTGGTTTGAATAAAAGATCCAGTGGTTCAATCAGAAAACTTTACTAGGTGCTGGGGAAAAAAAAAAGGATAAAATGCAGCACCATGGAGATAACAGGTAATCAACTTTTAAAAGTGCACTTGAATCTGTCCTTCATTTTAAAAAGTTGTCCAAAATATGGTGAATAACAAATCAAAATAATTGTTCCTCACTATTACTATCAATTCAATTAAAGTCTAAAGCAACTTCTCATCATGGCTATTCTGAAAGCTTTGAAAACTGCTGTATTTGCTGGTTTCCATTCATGGTCTTCAGCTTCTAGAGATTCATTTGCGAAAGCAACCAAAAAACTGAAACATAAACCACTATCAACTTTGTATTCCGAGAGAAAGACATTTCAAAGTTTTATATCCACATTAATCACCAGCTGTCAGTTAAATAGCTAAATAGGCCAACTCTAAATACACCAAGATTTCACTGCTGATATTTTGAATCTGCATTTAAATCACCCTTCACTCCCATTCTACGAATATTACTCCTATTTTCTGCAGCAAAGTCATATTCCTAATGTCTTCTGAGGCTGCACTGAGGTTATGTCCAGCATGGTGTTAGAGGTCATGTTGTTACAGCCAGATGTCAGCATATGAAACAATTCCTGCTGTATTTTGGATATGATATAATAGCAAGATTCCACCTCCTGGAAAATATCCATTAGCGCAGCAATGGCTCTGTTTATTTGTAGCCCAGGTTTTCCATTGTTCCTAAGCTTTTATTGATTTTTTTTCTTCTCCTCAATGTTGTGTTTTGATTGCATAAATGCATGCAGGCCTCAGTGTGCATTTGGAGAGGTATTTGTTATTTATACTGCATGTGATCACCAAGCCAGTTATAAAACTTCACTCACCCAGCCAGGGAGCAGAAATAGTCTCTCACGAGCTAAACATCCATCTGCACTGTGTGCTCCATGCATAGATAAAGCCAGGACTCTCAAAATGGGCACGGGCTGGATTACTCATTAAAAGATCTTTGTACTCCTACAAAAGATACTTAAACCATAACCACTAGAGCTGCAAGGGGATTGCCCTCCAAAACAGACCCCTCAGTCCACCCCACTTCCTTCACACCCAATTTTGCTAGCTGACTGTCCAACTGGTGCTGCTCACACAGCTTTTGTCCTGGAGAAAGGTGGAGAATGGGAAAGGCATCTGCCAGTGCACGTGTGCCATGGCAAAGGTAAAGTCAGTGTCTGGCAGAGATGTGCCCAGCATGGAAGGCTGGGGTGATGTCCTGGAGGGAATGTGAATGCCATGAGAGAAGAAATGACAGTGGCATGCAATAGGATTATGCCCTTTTTGGAAATGTGGCTTTTATGGTCACATACTTAAACAATGTGTATTTGATGCCAGGCTGCTTCTTAAAGATCTCACTTTACCTAAAATTTGTAAATTTTGGGTCTAAGTTGCTGTTCAGCTGTCTAAGGTGGTTCTAAGGTGCTCTTTGAAAGTTACATGTAAGTTACCCTTGAGATTTTTACTCCACAAATCAAGGTAGTTTGCAAACCAAATTCTCTTCTTTGAAAGTGTTAGTGGGGCCTTTTGTACACGAAGTACTTATTTTTCTTGCAGTTGTGATAACAATGAAAGTGAAATTGAACAGGTGTGGTATAGCAGAGAGAAAAGACTTGATTTGACATCCTTAAATAGTTTCAATCAAACGCAACATTCAGCATCTTACAGAATAATCTAATGTTTCCTAGTGCAAGTATTGATGAATAGCAGCTCACAAATTTGGAGTGGCACATCCCCTCTCTGATTGTAATTGCCACCAACTCCCTTTGCTAAGTGAAGAGCATGTGCCTGTGTGTTTGCACACCTGCTAAAGAAACCCAGGATCTGACAGTGGTCTGATTATCAGCTCACAGCTGAAGCTCTTCTTTAACTACAGAGGGTCTAAACAGCTCATCACTGCACAGGCTGGAGCAGCATTGACTGAGCACTGCTGGGTAGGACAAGACTCACCTGTTTTCACTGACTGCCCTAATCCATATTTACAGCTGTAGGGATAATGGTAAAAGATGTGCACATGATAATTTTCTAACATGGAATAATTATAAATGATTAAATAAGTGAAAAACCTTACAAAGAGGCAGGCCTTGTTTTCACAAGAGTGTTGTTACATCTGGAGTATCTCTTTGTCTCTAGTCAATGTATATTACGTGTTTTTGTGTAGATTAATTCCCTATTTAATGTATTGTTTCAGTGAGTAAACAAAGCACAAAGAGTTGTGCCATTCTTGAATCTACCTTATGAAGAGTTAAAGCCTCTTTATTTCATGCTGAGCTGGAATAGAGTTGAGAAGGTTCTTCCCTATCCTTAATGACTTTTTATTCTGACAGTTGAAACTCCCACTTAGGAATTTGCTTTGGGCTGAACATCAGAATCATTAGGGTTGGAAAAGACCTCCAAGATCATCCTGTCCAACCTTTGACCAAACACCAGCTTGTCAACTAAACCACAGTGCCAAGTGCCACACTGAGTCGTTCCTTGAACACTTCCAGGGATGGTGACTCCACCACCTCCCTGTGCAGCCCAGTCTAATCCCTGACCATCCTTTCGGTGAAGAAATTCTTCCTGATGTCCAAACTGAACCTCCTCTAGCAGAGCTTGAGGCCATTTCCTCTCGTCCTGTTGCTAGTCCTGAGAGAGGAGACTGAGACCCACCCTTCAGGTGGTTGTAGAGAGTGATAAGGCCAACATGAACAAACCCACCATATTCTGAAATCAATCAGAAAAACCACAAACAGACAAACAACCCCACAAGACTACTTACATGATGAAGTAGTTCAGTCCTTAAAATCGCTTTGTGCCGTCCGTATTGGAATTTCTCTCTCATTTTTATCCTTCTTCTGCATATTCTAAAGCAGAGTAAAATACGGTGTTTTTTAGAAGGTTGAAATAATGGTTGTTGAAAAATTTTGTTTGTAAATTCAAACTCACTACCACTCAAAAATGGTAGGAGGTTTATATCTGCCCCCAGCAAAGACACTAGAAAGCAGTTCACAGTGGGTGAATATTTTGAATAAGATTTTGTGGAAATGGGTTATTTTACCTACATAACCATTTTGTAGCCTGATTCAAAGGTTGTTTGTGTAACCTGAAAAGCTTGCCATGGTTGAGCATATACTGTATGCTGGATAACTTTTATTAATTTTATTTGCTCTGGAAAAGAGAACAAGAATAAATAAATACTCATCCCATCTTAATAAACCTCTCAAGAAATCTATTCCATTTAAAAGTATGCCAAAAATCTTGAAAGTTCAAAGGCAATCTTCTAAAAATTGTGCAAACATGACTTATCCCAAGGTATTGTGCAGCTGGAATGCTGGGTCTTACTTAACCTCCATAAATCTAGAGTTATCCTTTTGTCATCATTTGCTCTTTCCACAGAAATAATTTGTCACAAATTAAGTTCTAAAAAATAGCCTTGCTATCTTTGCTGTACAATCAGTTCTTCTGAACTACACGCACAAACCTTTGGAAAGGTTTACAGAGATTGATGTGGTGCATTGGATAAGCCAAGATTGCTACATGTGATTGTTTTATAACAATTATCACAGATATTTTAAAGACAGCTTTTCTTTGTTTTGGCAAATGTGGGCTGGAAAAAGAAGCAGCAGACTTTTAAACAGACCTTATGATTATGACTAAATTATCTTTTCAGAGATATTTACATTTCAGCCTGCACCCGTTTCTCTTAGGAGAAACCAGTCTTTCCATACTTTCCGTATTTTTTAATTTTTTTTTTTTTCTCCAGTCTCTGGTCCCCATTTATATTTGTATCCCTCTTTTAGGGCAGGGGATAACCTCAAGCAGAGGGGCCACACAGATTTTCTGGGACCCATCCTGTGATTACCCTCTGATGTCCTGTGGGCTTTCAAGTGATACTGCTCTTTTTCAGCTCCTAGCCATGCCCTGACAGAAATATTTAGTCAGGATGCTCACTCCTAAGACTGTCATACCCACCTCAAACAAAAATATATGCCCTCAGGAGCAGGATAATCTCCTGAGTGAGCAAGCCCAGGGTTTGAAAGGGTGAGTTATTCCCATGCTGACTCTGGCCACAGGATGTCAAACTTGCTTTGGCATTTGCAGGAAGCAATTTGCATAGCACCAGGCTTCACTGTAAAGGCTTCTTTTTTCTGTTTCTATCAGCCTGCCTGCTTGAAAAGAAAAGATTTTGTTGCTGTCCTTTTTTTATGGATTCTGCTAGATAGATGTTGTGTCTGTGATCCTGCAAGCTGAGGGCCCTTCCAAGGGGATACCTTTAGCACTGGCCCAGGCACTGGTGGCCCCTCAGTTCTGGAAATCCAACCTGCACTCCTAGCCTGATTGTTCAAAACCAGAGGTAGATTAAAGGATTTAAACCTATAGTTCTCCCTGAGCTTCATAGGGAAAAGGATCCAGTGAGTTCGGTGGGGGCAGGATTAGGACGGAGCATTTGTGGATTCTGAAAACAAAAGCGGTGCCTGTAGGGGCTGTCTGGGATATCCCCACATTTGGAGTGACATCGATTTCCTGCTGTGCACACAGGCAAAACCTGCATCTCCTTGGTAAGGCACAGAGCATCATATTTCTTTTATGCCTGGAGAGCAAGCCACCCTGCTGGCTCCTTAAGATGCACATTAGATTTATGGCTTCCTCTAGGAATTAATGAAACTTCAGGAATTATGATGAATGATATGGAGTGATTTATGAATGTCCATCACAGTTAGTCATTTTGCTTGTTGAGGAGGTTTCCTGGTTTTATGAATGCTGCTTTTGAAGGTTCATTGCCTCTTATATATGACCAATAAATGTCCTGTTTCATGGTGGAAAAATGGCTTGATAAAAAAACCAAAAAAAAGGCAATGTCATAAGGAACATTTATAAACAGCTTCAGTGTAAAGCTGTGATCTGATAACAGCCATTCAGAAGAAACAAGGGGCTGTCACACTGGAAAGAGTCCTTCAGAGCAGAGCAGTGATATATAATAAAAACCAGTGCTCATATTGTGGATTGGGAACTTGCTGCTTGACCCTACTTGCTATAAAGTTTGATCCCTCAGTCTCTGATCTTTCACACTTGAAGCCAGTGGGAGTTTTTTGATCCTACTGCTAAGCAAATCACAGGACTTTAGTGGAACTAATCTTTGGCTCTGTATGTCAAATTAAGCACGTGTGTGAAGAAGTGACAACAGAGTGCCAGAGCCCACCTGAATTAAAACATTCAACAGTGAACTGTGGAGTGGAACAGCCTTTGTGGCATTTGCTTTCATGGGGAGATGGATGGCTTTTGTAAGCTCAATATCTTTTTTCATCCCAAGGCAGGCACTCAGTGCTCGTGGTTGTGTTTGCAGTATTGTATGGGCCAGACAAATCCAGCCCTCCTCACTTTCACACAATGAATTTTCCCCTAATTTAATGGGTCTGGAATTTTGATCCTTTTCTGAGAAATAATCCCTGAAAAAACCTGTCCTGTTGGCTAGGTTTGTAGTGATGATTCCTACACACTCTAATTATATTCTGATTTATCAGATTTGGACTGTAGATCATATCACACACACAAAAAAAAGTTGAACAGTTAAACTGTACTGAAAACACCTCTCATGCTTCTTTCCTTCCTTTCAGCATAATATGGGGTTGTGGTTTGGGTAGCATACCTAAAATATTGTATTGATCAGCCTTGCAAAGGAAAAAGACTTCCTGAGATACTGTTCTCATCCTTATAATAGAGCTTTTGGTATTGTTTATTAATTCTTTGACATACGAAGTTGCAAAAAGACAAGTTCAGTAAGTAGTCCTACGTTTTGGATTTTCCCTCAGTCCAATGTCCTCAGGGAAATGAAACACAGCATTAGGATTGGAAGACTTTGGAAAGATTTACCATTCAAAATAGCCAACCTCAAAACACTGTTCCTGGGAGGGGCAGGGCACAGCACGAAGATGACTGATGCCTTCCCACTTTGGTGTCGTTTTTTATACAGTTTGTGACACTTCTGGTACTTAGGTGGCCAAATCACATGCAGCCTGTACACCTGCCTCATCTGGTTCTGCAAAATGCTCTTCTTTGTAACCTGTTTATGAAAGTGACTGTTGTTACCTAAGGGAAGTTAATAAATACCTAGCCACTGCTACTGTGCCCTAGTTCCTTTAACTCTGTGATCCTTGAAATATGTTTCTCTGAATTTTATGTTGCTTAATGAGAATTATTTTAATAGCTAGGTCCCACTTCCTAGCATGAGGGTTTCTCAGTCCTCGGATGCAGTAGAGTAAGTTGTAGTGGATATTCATAAAAGCTTACTTTGATTAAAACATGGTGTGAAATTGAGATATACTGTGAGTAGGATCAAACTGGATAAAACCCTCCAATAACTGTCTTTTTCTGTCAGCAGCATCATGGCTCTGTGTTCTCTGTTTTTGCTCCAAACTCTAGATTGTGTATAGGGCACTAAGTCAATGAGGCTTAGAAAGGATTTTTTAGATGAAAAAGTCATCTTTAATTTCAGTTAGAGTGCCTGTTGATCCCCAGAACAAATATTAACTCCTCAAGAGATGCCATAGCTTTATGAGCAGGAAAGCTCTTCTAAATTACATTATATACTCACATAGTCCTTAATAAGGTGCCACGAAAAGTTAGATGTGAAGAGCAGCTGAGATCTAGACTCTGGGGTTCAGAGCAGAGTTATATATTTTTAATTATGGTAGTGCTGATGACTACGTGATATTCCATGAGTTGGAGGTGTGAGTTGTGAATGTATTTTTTAAGGGGAGACATCTGTGAGGAGACATTTCCCTTACAGCCTGGAAAGAACCTAAATATGATCGTGATCTATTTTGGAGCTCAGTAATCCCTACAGGACAGGGACCTCTTTTAGAACTCACATAGCTCAATCCAGACAGGGTAAAACTTGGTGTATAACGACAAAAGCAAATAAAATTGGATGTATTACTAATTATGAAGGAACATTTCCATCAGTTGAGTTCACAAAGCATATTTTTCTATACGTGTTAGAATCTTGATTTTTCTTATCATCAAGTTTACCTTAACATTCCTGTCAATATTACTAAATTCTGTTGGACTTCAGCTGCAACTCCCTTAAAAAAGTCTCGTACGCTGTGCAGGGCTGTGCCAGATTCATCTGGGCGAGTTTGTAATGTCTGTATTTTTGCCACTTTCTTTATTTTCTTCCTGGTTTCTAGGTCTTTAAATTAAGATCTATTTCCCTTGCTGCCGTTGAACAACAGTGTGAATTATTGTCAGTTGTATTTCGTAAACTATTGAACAACATGAGGGGAAGCCTGATTTCTGTCTCAAGAAAACTAGTTTTGGATAGATAACAACGGCAGGATGCATTGTAACAATGTACAACTAACTAAAGCCCTTTTCTTTCCACCTCTTCTGTCTCGCAATTTGTGATCTTTGTGACCACAAGGTCACTGCAGCTGCAATTCTGACGTTGTTCAGAGAGACAATGGCAGAGGTGAATTTGTTATGCTCTCATTCACTCTCTCACATACAAGCAGGAGATCCTGTTACTGTTATTTCTTTCCATATTTGAGATAAATGTGTTCTACGCTGTCAGATGCAGACTTGATCAAGGAAAGTGTAATCAAAGCTACTGTAAAAGAAAGGCCAGGGGGCAAGCCAACCCACTCAGAAGTAGCAGCAAATTAAAGATATGGTTACATTGCCCTGTGCTGCTTTTGTGAGTAGATGCCGCTTGGCAAGATTTCTCATGAAAAATATTTACTAAGCTACTTCTAACCATTGAATTAATGTAGAATTATTCAATTATTTTTCAAAATACGACATTGTGTTGGTCTGAAATGAAGGCCTAAGCTTCGACGGTCTATAAGAAGTTTTAATCTTCATTTATGTAAGGTATAGAGCAAAAAGTAACTAACAGAGGCTTGGTGTATATGTTATCATTTCACTGATAGCCAGAGAGCTCTGCTGATTTGCTGTGGTCCTGAAGTACAAATCCAGGTACATGCCTAAAAGTAAGGTGTGCCTGAGGTACCTGACAGGCCATGGTGCACGTAGGCTGTGAGCAGCCTGTGAGCA
>VZRV01010679.1:45369-82714 GCA_013398115.1 Falcunculus frontatus | reverse complement strand
TGTCACAGAATCACAGAATCAAGTCATCTGGAACAGCCCTGTGAGATCACTGAGTCCAACGTGGGACCCATCCCCATCATGGCAATCAGACCAGGGTCCTGAGTGTCACACCCAGGCTTTCCTTCAACACCTCTTGCCACAGGGAATTCACCATCCACCTGGGCAGCCCATTCCAATATCTGATCACCCTTTCTGGGAAGAAAGTTATCTTTATGTTGAACCCAAATATCCCCTGGCACAGCTTAGAACCCTTTTTTTCATCTGCTCGCTCTTGTCCTTGTGCATCTCTGAGAAGCATGGCACTGACCCCTCGGTCACTTCCCTGTAGGCAGGAGAAGAGGCTGTGTCACTGAGTGCTGCTCAACTGTTTGGCCATTGATGGGTGCTGCTTTCCTTATTTCTGTATTTACATTAAAGAAGAAAGCATCAGTTCAGGAAAGAACTATATCATATAACAGACAGTTCGTACAATAATAAATATCGATGAATAGACCAGGAAAAAAATTGAGGCTGGAAAATAGAAGACGATTTGTAACTGTCAGAAGTACTGGGTTCTCGAAGAGCTTGTCAGTCAGCAGAGCCTCAAGTTTTAAGATGGAGTTGGAGCAGCACAAGCAAGGCAGTTGGTGATGGGATTAAATCTGTTCCCTTCACCCCAGCGCCATCCATGGCTTTGACAATGTTCTTCCACATAGGTCCTGCAGTCTTCCAACACGCTACTTAGCACTATCCCAACCTCTGTCCTAATTCAATGTATTTGAATGATCCTTCCTATCAGTTGTGAGCTCTGGAAATACAAGTTTGCTCTGCAATCAAAACAGTTTCCTTTTGTACTGGATTTGCATGGCAAAAAGGGAGAAAGTTTGGAGTGAAGTTGAGCCCAGTAAGAAGGTGGGGGGATGGGAGGCAGGGAAAGGTTTTAAGATTTCGTTTTATTTCTCATTATCCTACTCTGATTTGATTGGTAATAAATTAAACTAATTTGAAAAGTTGAGTCTGTTTTGCGTGTGACAGTAATTGCTGGGTGATCTCTCCCTGCGCTTATCTCGACCCACCAGCCTGTCATTATATTTCCTCTCCCATGTCCTGAGGAGGGGACTGATGGCTTTGTTGGCACCTGGCCCCAGTTAGGGCCAGCTCACCTCACCTCTGAGACAGCAAGAGTTGAGCAAAGCAAGTGCTGAAGTACAAGACAGCAGCAACATCAATGAGCCCATCTGAGGTCAGATGAGACAGGAGGACAGCAGATGCCTGCTGGCTCCTGAAACAGCTGTGCTGTGCATCTGCAGGTGCAGAGTGGTACAGAGAGCCTGGAAAGCACCAAAATCTGATGGTTCTCCTCATGCAAAGACACATACACAAACACCTTGTTTGTATGCAGAGAGGAACTGTAGAGATCCAAGGAGTTGTTGCTCATGCTAAACAAGTTCCTAGGAAGGAGGAGATAAAAACTGTTCACAAATGCAGGAGCAGGCAACCTTCTTGACAGTGAATAAAAAATTGCTAGTGAAAAGAATTATAACTAAAGCAATTACTATCTTCTCTGCATACACATACCCTGCGTGTTTCATAAAGGCTAATGGAGTGCAGTGCTGGGCCTTGATGGATAATCACGAGGGACTGGATAACTTCCTTACCCAATCTTCAGCTAATGACTTTAACACATTTTTTTGAACTCAATTTGTACCGACTGTGATTACGGAGAGACTATTCAGTGAAGTAAAGCTGGTTCCCAACGTTACTGCTCCCTGTGAGTATTTAAACCAGACTTTGAGGCACTGGATGTGAGGTTTGGTTGTTTGGGTCTGTGTCATGCTTGAGGGAAGGCTCATGAGATACTGATGACTGTCGAGTCCTCTCGCAGCCTGGGGTGGGGTCAGGGCTCCTCAGCACAGCCCAGAGCACTGAAAGAGGCCACAGCTTCTCCACCCAACTTGTCCACTGGCAAACCAGTTTCCAGAAATTTATTCTCTGGTTTCTCAGCCTAGCCTGGACCTAAGACTGACCTGAAAAGCCATATTTAGTTTGTAATTACAGTCCAGGAGTTCTAGTGTCACAGCCTCACAGGGGTCCTGCCAGTGCAGTGCTCACTCCAGAGCATTTGAAGCCTTTCTTCTTTTTATTCTTCCACTGTTTCTCTTTTTATTTTTCCCTGCAATTTTCTTCTTGAAAATGGCTTCAGGTTGACATCTTGAAACCCCATCAGGAAAGCTTTATCCCTTGGAGACCTACTCTGAGATCACCTGGATTCCTGGCAACTTTGCTCTTATCTCAGTTTGGAGAAGTCCAAGTCAAGCTGACTAACCGTCATTGGAGATGAAGGGCAGAAAATCAAGCCATCAATCAGCTGCAAAGAGCGTGCAGCAGCACTAAGAAGCACATTAGAGGCAAAGTGGACCTGTCAGAGACTCAGCATGAGGTGCCTCTTTGGCAGGAGAAATTCCCATGCTTTAACACTGCCTCTTCAGAGAGAACTTAGTGTCATTTTCTACGGGGGCCTCATAAAACAATTAAAATAAATGTCTTCAGAATACAGTTTTCTTCTCTCTCTGGGAATGTTTCCAGCTCACTCAGTTACAGCATCATCACGAAGAAAATGAAATTTTGTAATTACTGAGGACAGATACCAGCAGAGGATAATAGTTTAACTGTGGACATGCTGGAGCATTGGGGAAATGCCAGAAAGGCACATTCAGAGGTCCTGGCCTGACTCTTTACCCTCCTGGTGTCACTAGGAAGGGTTCAGGATCACAGAGAGCTGCTGCTGTGCTGGCTGGGAGCAGCACAGAGCTCTCCTAGAGTGCCACACCCAGGGTGGGCTGATGCTTGTAGGCCTCAGCACAGTGGGTACATGCCCAATCCACAATGAATAGCAGTAAAATTTGAGTTTGAGCTTATTTTCCTTCCCACTATCTGTTCCTGTCTCCTCTTGCTGTACTGCAGGCTACCTCTTCTCCATCCTGTCCCCTCTTGTCCAGTCACTCCTTGTTGGCCATTGTCTTCCACCAACCTTTTTGCTTCTGCAACTGTTTATTGCTCTTCTCTTCCTTCCTGTTGCAGACACACTCCTCCTCCTCCTTGGTGATGTCCTGGCTCCAAGTTTGCCGGTGTTGGGTTGCAGATTCCTGGGACAGAGCCTGGCCTTTGCACCATGCCTGCTGTATTCCTGGCCAGCTGTCAGTGACGCATTACGCACGCTGAGCCCAAGGCAGCTCTTTGAACACATTCCCATGCTGGTCTCTTTGGATCTGCTTGTTCAAGCTTCTTTTGTTACACCCTCAGCCCACTTACAGAAATCACTGGTAATTCTGTAGCTCGTAAAGCCAGAAAAGCAATTACAAGTATATCAGTAACTTCCTTTTCTCACACCAAGGCTCCCTTGCAAATGTTTTATTTCACGGGATGTTAAAAAATATCTTGATTTACAGCAGAAACTGGAAAATGTTATCTTCAAACTTGGTGTCTATGACTACCTGGGCACTATTTTTTTGGATTTATCACATTGCCATGAAGTGCCAAGTGAGCACAGGCTTCTGGCCGGAACCAATTCACAGTGCTTGTGCAGAGCCTGAAACATGAGGGTCCTCACACACAGCAGCGACCACTCAGTGCTACTGTAATGCCAATAACAGAAATTCAGCAGGGGTGTGATTTTGCAGGAGCAGTCTTTAAATTTAAACTTACACCAGAGCAAGAGGAATGCCAGTTCCACAGCTGAGTTATCAGACTGTGGCTTGCCTGCTGCAGATCTTATTTCCAACATCAAGGGTGTCACTTTTGCCTGAATTCACCCCACTTTATGCATTTGGAGCCTAAAAAATAGTGTCTGTCTTGGTGATACACCCACACAGTGTGTGATCCACATGCCAGAGAAGCCCTGGCTCTGGCCCTTCACTGCTGGCTCCACCAGGACCAGTGGGCATCAAGACTCAAGTTAGGTGATTTAATTAAGGTCTGAATGTAGGCTGGATGAGTGTTAGCTCTTCATTCTCATCATGGTCATCACAGAACAAAGTGAAAATTTCACTCACCTACTCCATGGGGATTTGGGAGGTGGAAACTGGCCTCATGCTGAGCCTTGGTGGCATCTGAACAGGGTGGACTTGGTGTGGCTGGATCTGCTGGAGGGAGAGTGAGGATCAGTCAGGTAAGTTCCTCAGTGTGATGGGACATATGCACAGAAAATACACCCAAAGCCTACTTTCCTGAGTACAAACAAGCAGGATGACAGATTCCTTGTTCAGAAGTCCACATCTCCTTGCAGCGGAAGTACCTGACCCACAGGCGGTCTCCTGCAGGGCTCAGGCTCATGTAATCCATGCAGTCAGTGCCCACCTTCCCCTTTGCTGTGCCCCTTCCCCAGCTTTGTGTGCAGGGAAAATGCACTTTTACAAGGTTGGTTTTCAAACAACCAGGGAGCTTTGGGGCTTCTGCTCAGCCCTCCATACATTGTCTGGGCCTTCTGTGGTGGCCTCCACTGCTTTGTTTGTGGCAGAAAGAAGATGCAATGGCTCCTGCCATTTAACTCGAGCATCTTTAACACCTCATGGGATTTTGTCAGGTTTGTGAGTGACACCTCAGCTGCATAGCTGAGTGGGTCAGGTACTGCACCACCAGAACCATGAGCTAATCCCATGACCAAGAACGGGCTGGAAAACCAAAGCTGACTTGGGTGACTGACCAGCATCAACCAGCTCTGCTGGCTGTGTTTTCCTTCCCAGATGAGTGTTCATCCACTCCTAAAGATCACAGTTGTTGAAGAAAGAATTGCTAAGAAGTCTTTCCTTCTTGGAGCTCTGCCTTCCCACCCATCCATGCCAGGGAGTGAAAAAGGCCGGCTCTCCGAGAAGTGCCGCTGGAAGCCAGAGCTCACACAAGCCTCCAGCACGCCCCCACCAGCCCTGGGGTTACTCGTGTTTCAGAGAGGCCGTGCCAGGCAGGAGCTCCCACATGCTCTCTGCTCCTGGCCTAGGTTTGCTCTGCTGCATCGATTCAGGCAGGGCAAATCCAGAGCTTCCTCTGTGACCACAGAGGCTCCAAGCCAATGGAATGTGGGAGATGTCATTACAGCACGCAGGTCAGCTGTTTAAAAGCTAACCAGCCTCAAAGGCAGAACATCACCCTGCACCCATCCCCTCACCTCGTGCGGTCCCCCATTCTCACCAAAGGCTGCCCAGGTGTACACACCTTGTGTTTTGGATCTACATGTGGGAAGCCCCACACTGATCCATTAGAGAAGACTAAGAAATATCCATTGAATACGGAACAAATTCTTCTGTTCTAACCTCAATTTCAGCCACAGCTGCAGCCAGTACAGAGTCAGTGGTGCCTCTCAATACAGGACACAGACATTTCGCTCACACCTACTCAGAGACAATTTGGGGGAAGCAAACTGAAACAAAGGCAATTGGGATGGAGAGAGAAATGTTTTGTATTAATTCCAACTTTTTATGTTGCAATTAACTGACAGCAAAGAAAATGACAGTGTCCCACAGTGGCACAGACTTTTTCCTGCCTTGTGGAATCCAGGGAGAGTTGCAATTTCTCCCCCTGATTACAGCTGTGTCTGAAAAATATTATATTCAAAAGAACAAACCAGATCATTTGTCCCAAATTGAAAAAAAGACCAACAAAACAAAACCCAAGCAACTGAAAATAATTTTGTCATAGCTTGCCCAATTTGATTTTGCTTCACAATCGTTAACTTTCCATTGCAAAAGAAGTCCTACGGGAAACTTTTTCCAGCCTAATTCTTAACCCTTGCCTTTCTAATTAATCAGATGGTGATCTTACAGCTTGATTCTGTTTTCTGTTCTAGTTAAACTGTTTAGAAATGTGCTAATGATTCATTCTTCTGCAATTAGATTCAGCAGGCAGAGTCTTTCTTACACTTCTGCAAAGTTTGCTGTGAAGAGGAGCACAGTACAAAGAAACCAGTAATGGATCCGTGAAGAAAATTGATGGCATTTGGGAAATTCATGTGAGGATCTGGACCTGTATTTAATGCATGTCATTACCTATTTGCAAGAGACAAATTACATGAGAGAAAGCAGTTTCTTTCTGTCTGCAGAGAGCTTAGAAGATATTCTTCAACCTTTCATATTCCACTTCTCTTTTGTATTAAGAATCCAAGTCTCTAAAGGTCTACCTTGTAAAATTGCCACTGAAGTGTAACAGGAGACACCGTGAAATTCTGGCACTTGCAAAACTCAAGGAAATTAATTTCCATCGTGGCTCTGCGTAAGTTTGTTCTTTGCTGAAGCTGAGCCTGGGAAGTGACCGACGTTTTCATGCTGTGGTGTGCTTTGAGGCTTAGATTTCACAGGAAGTGCAGATGCACCACTGGGAGCTCCTTGGAAGCTGCCTTGTTTACAGGGCTCAGCCTGGCGGGGCTGTGTTTAATACAAGTCAAGTCATGGGAGATTGTGCTCCAGCTTTCTCATCACGGTCCAGACTCCATGTTGATATACGCTACTGCAGAGAAAGCCCTCCCTGTTGGAGAAGGGAGAGCACAGCATCTCTTCACGCAGGACTTGGCCCAAGGTCAAGCCAAGAAGTCCATCAGAGGCCAGAGACCAAACCAGAGAGACATGCTGGAGTGTGGCCATGGCTGGGATGTGGCTCATGTAGTGGCCCCGAGGACAGGAGCCTAAGCTTAAAAGCAGCCCTGGAGACCCCACAAGGCTTCTCACTGCCCTGTCCTCACAGCACCCCAATCCCAGATTTGGGATATGCACACCCACACCAGAGCTAGCCTTGGATTCAGGCAGGTAAGCCCTGAGGAAGGGAAGTAGCTGTGTTTGGGGACCCACATCCTGGAAAATGATCCATGTGTTATGAAAGCCATGGGTGCAGGCCAGGAGGGAAGGCACCATGGGCAGTGCACTTCAGGCATAGGCCACTCAGGCTTGGGGTCCATGGGAGTCTCTGAGGGATCATGGGGTCCCCAGGGCTGGGAGTCTGCTGTCTGGAAATGCCACATTTCCAAATGTGTGGGTTTTGGTCTTTATTAAATGGTTGCTCTATGGCAATGGAGCTTTTCTGTGACCACAGCTGGCCAGTGGCTGTAGTGTACACTCAGAAAGGAAGTTTCTGTCACCCATTTGTTGCCTGTCCTTTGACAAGGGGCCTGTTGGTAGCCAGGAGGTAGGAAACATTCAAGAATATTTGCAGCACTGGGTCTAAGGCTGGCAGAGATGGGTTTGCTATGATAAATGAATGCCAGTCTTGCTACTGAGCAGTCTAAGCTGGGACACTGGCAAGAAGAGAAACCTCCAGTGTACGGTTAGCCATGGGGAGGGTTTTAAAGGGATTCTGTCTGTTGCAGGAAAGGAATTTAATGTTGCTGGAGTTACAGAGAGGAAGCAGTAACCCCACACAATTTCTCCTTCAGAGACCTTGTTTCAGGTTGAGTGGAGGGAGGCTCGCACAGACATTGCAACACTGAGTCATGGCTGGAGAGGCTGGAATTGTAATGCCTCAACAGCTCATTCTCTTCCTCTGTTTTCAAACAGGAGCTTAGTTCTGCAGGAGGTCAGAGATGACAAGAGAGGGAACACTAACAAAGTTGCCCAGTACTTCTACTACCCCACAGTTCACTTTGCATCTTTCACATGCTGAATGCACGTTTCCAAAGGCTTACACTCCTGCAGTTGTAAGCTGCACTTGCAAGCAGCGCCTTGCAAGCTCTGCTTCTACCTAACACACTTGCCAAGCGTCTTCATCTGTTGCAGCCTCCTTCCCACCTGAAACCTCCTGGGCCTCAGCACTTGTCTGCCTTGTGCAGAGACATAACCTCATGATGCCCAGCCTCACATAAATGCCTTTTCCATTCCAGATCAAGGACTTCACTTGCATAGATTCTGCCTGTGTCTCCCCCACCTGCACCTCCTCTCACTTCACAAGTCCTTGAGATACCTCTGACTTCACAAAATCTGAAAAATGTCTATTTTACAGCTTTTTTTGCTCAGCTTTAGCCCTCCAGAATCGCCAACATTTATCTCACTGCATCATCAACTCTCCACCCATTTCAAGTTCAATTGAAAGCACATTTTCTCCCTTGCCTGTGCTTCCTAAATTATACACCCAGCTCATTTCAAAATACCAATTCAGAAACTTGGCAAGGTGATTATTAATAACAGCTCTGTTCTTCTCTGGAGGAGAAATAATACTAGAAACATGTGAAATGTGTACACAGTTGTCACTCTCACGCTCCTCTTTTGCCAAACATTCTGTTCTTTGCAGGAAATAAAAACAACCCTACACCCAGTATTAAGTGGCTGAGGCAATGTAATCAGCATGGAACCATGGAATTGGGACAGAATTCCTTGACATGTCCCAAAACTTGGGGTAACACAGATGCCACTGTCTGCCATGAATTAGTGCTGGCCATAAGGGGTCAGCAGCGCAGTGGGGCTGAGCTTGAGGAGCTGTGCACACTGAGAGCTGGAGCCCAGCACTTCCTTCAGTCACTTGTGGGGAGCTCATCATGGCAAACTGCTCCAGCTGTAATGAAGTCATTCATGATTTGATTCCAAGATTTCACATGGGCTTCCCAAGGACCCAGAGCTGCTGGGAAGCACTAAGCTGGGGTGTGGCCTGCAAGCACCAGGCTAGCAGCAGGTTAGAATCACAGAATCATGGAATGGTTTGGGTTGGAAAGGACCTTAAAGCTCATCCCATCCCACCCCCTGCCATGGGCAGGGACACCTTCCACTATCCCAGGCTGCTCCAAACCCCATCTGACCTGGCCTTGGACACTTCCAGGGCTCGAGGGGCAGCCACAGCTTCTCTGGGCACCCTGTGCCAGGGCCTCCCCTCCCTCATAGCCAGGAATTCCTTCCCAATATCCCATCTAGCTCTGCCCTCAGGCAGTGGGAAGCCATTCCCCCTTGTCCTGTCCATCCATGCCCTGGTCCAAAGTCCCTCTCCAGCTCTCTTGTAAGCCCCCTTTGCATACTGGAGTTAAGTATCTGTTTTTTACTTTCTAATTTTTCATTTTTTGCTTGTACTTATAAAACATACAGTAAAGTCCTGAAGACTTTTTTCATTGCCCATAGTGCCACAGGATGTGCAGTGAAGAAGCTCCAGGGTCTCTCCTGAAGCAAACCCGGTATATGGGTGCTGTGTACATTGGGAGCTGAGCTCAGTGATCCAGGTGTCCCCATTATCCCATGTTCCCACACCATCCCAGCAGGAACTAGGGTTGTGCTTCTCTAATGCACACTGGGGAAAGAAGGCAAAAAGAAAGAAGTCCCTTGGAGGATGAGTGAGGAATCGAGTCCTTTGGAGGATATAGGGGGAATAGAAAGATAGGGTGCCTCTAACTCCTGTGGTGGAGGTACAAAGTGAGGGGTTCCCAAGGAAGGGAGGAGATGAGAAGTCCTCAAGGGATGAGTTTATACACAGAAGGGAATCTGTGCCTTCGGCCTTGCAAGACAAGGAAGACCCAGCTCACAATCACATTGTTTTGAGAGAAGATAACGTATAAAAAGGCTATAGGGGTATCCAGGGGCTTTTAGTTCTGAAGACTTGACCTGGAGTCGTGAGGCCAGCCCTCTTTAGTGGCATTTAGGGGCCTGTAGGAAAGAAGCGCTCACACAGACGAGCCAACTTGTTGCTCACCTTATCCAGTAGTGTCAGTGGCTTTGGCTTTGGCCCAACAGTTCCTTCCTGGCACCGCAGCCTCTAGGGTGCTGAAGATCTGCCTCAAGTATCCTGGAAACATGGCACAAAAAGATAAATAAATAAAACTAAATAAGAAATAAAAAGTTATAAACTGAATGTCTTGTATCAGCAAGAGCTAGGGAGGAGAAAGTCTGGTTATAGTGAGAGCCTTTGGCTCTGTGCTATGACAGCCAGTGCTTGTCTGGTAGATACAGCCCTGCTTCCTCTCCCTGCCTCCTGAAATTGTGTCTCCCAATTACAGCTCCCTGGCTCTGCTCCAGGCACCTCTCTCCCACAGACGCGTGGGGTATTTAAGAAGTAGTACTTCTCAAGTGTTTAAAGTGCAAGGGTTTATAGGGAATCAGATATTGTTTAGAAGTTGGCCAAATTCCCTGTTCTCTGGCTCGGGAGGGGATAAGCTTCCACCTGAATGGAGTGAAAGTAAAAGCTGTCCTGCTGAGAGACCCCCAAAGTGAAGATCTGGAGCCAGCCAGGGGATGGGAAAGGCCTGGGCTAACAGTGAAATCACTGAACCTCCAGAACCTCCTTCAGAACCTTTGGAATTCACCTCAGAACCTCTGGAGATCAGTCGCTGCTCTGCAGCCTTTCCTGGGGCTGCCCAAGCTGTGTCTGGCCATCACAGCTGGTGGGTTGGTACTGGACCTCACCTGAGCCAAGGCACTGGTTTCACCCACACCACCACAGCCACAAAGCTGTCAGGTCCCATGGGCCATTAGCATTACTCCTCATGCTCCCTTTTCCATGGGTTTCCTGCAGCACCACTGCGCTTCTCCCACCCCAAGTCCCCCCATGCTGCTCACGACTGAATGTGCATTGTGCAGTGTGACCCTGGGTCCTGCAGTACCCCCAGGAATCCTTCCAGGTGATCCACCACCTCCCACAAGGTGCCATGCGCTCTACCCTGTCACACACCCCATCAGAATGAGGACTTCACACGGGTCAGGCACACATCTGCAGGCTGGCTCAGGGTGCCACGTGCTGGTTTCACCTTCTGTGCCGAGCCTCCAGAGGCAGGTGGCAGAGCATCAGCAGAACCCACAGCCCTCTTTTCGGGGAAAAGATACCCGCTGCATGACACTTTTGCTATATCATTTGTTCCTAAAAGCCATGTTCACCCTTCCTCTTCCTTGGCGGGACCAGCCCCAGATTTTGGAAAGCACTGCATTAACCTACTTCATGCAGATTGCCTGATCCCCGTTCATGTACCACTGTGGAGTACTACTCGTGGAAGGCAGTCACATCACACACAGCAGTACTGAGCATGGAGAAGACTCGTGAAGCTAGAGCTTCTTCTAAAATATCAGTGCACCCCTTTTGGGTTAGGAGTCCTGCCCTGAGATGTCCTAAAATTGGAAAAATGCCCTGAAACTGAAAGTTCGATGCCACATCACATGGGTTTGATGCCACCTCGTGGTAGTTCCATGTCCTGGTTTGTACGGGAAAGGTTTCACTCCTGGGACGTTTCCCAAGCAGGTTCCTTCTGAGAGGAAGAGTTTGGAGAAAGGATGAAGATAGACAGATGTCCAGCTCTTCACTGCTGATTTGCAGCTCCACAGCACTGTTAATAAATGTTAGTATGAATGTAAAACAGAGAGATTGCACACTATTCTGTAAGGTAATGTGGAAATACCTACACGATAGGGATGAGGCCATCACAGAATATGCTGAGATGTCCCGACATAAAACTTTAGCCATAGTTGCCTCATCATCCGGGGACCTCAGACAAACACTTCTACTGAATTCGCAGTTAGATTTTCAGATTTGGAGGAGCTCTTTCCTCCCTTGGAGAGCAACTTCCCTCTCCAGCTCAGTTGTCATTATAGTGTGCTAAGGGTGTAATAAAGGGTTGAATTATCTCACCCTTTAAAAAGTGAAACAGAAATTACTAGGAGTGGTACCAATATTTCAACTGAGAATTGGCTCTTTCAAAATTGTTCCTCCTCCCCTCTCACCACTCTAGCAGAGAGTGATTTGCCAGGTGCATTCATGGAGCTTTTTGAGCCTTTCATGCAGCAAATGGCCCAGATTGCTTTTGTTTGCCCTCTGAACTGCAGGAAAGACACCACTTTACAATTGCCAGAACGCATTCTTGGGCCGTTCTCATATAAAACTCATGTTCATTGGTTGAATAATCACAGACCATGTACAAATTGTAGTGAAACGACTCCCTGTTCCTCACTTTCTCCCCAAGCCTCGGGCACTCTCATATCCATAACAGCATCATGCCAGGCCCTGCAGAAGTGCTGGATCCTGAAGGCAGCATAGCTGGGATGTTGCTGCAGCTGAGCTAATTACTCTTAGGTTTCAGCTTGGCTGATTAACTTTTATGTAGCCCTGTAATACCACAGGCATTTTGTTTTCAATTCTGGAACTATCTTGGACAGTGTTAATCTAGGGGGAAAACCTGCGCAAATCACACAGCTCTGCCATGAAGTGAGAAAGATGTCATTTCACTGTCTATATAAATGAAATTACTTTTGCAATGGTGTGTAATGCAATCTCCAGTGTTCAGGTGCTTGTCTGCAACATTTTCACCAGACTGAACACTCCAAATGTCTAAACACAGCTGTTTGTTAAGCTGTTCACTATCTGAAGAGTTTAGAGGGGGTGTTACATTAATATTTGTTTATATCACTCTCTCAAACCCCTATTTGACTGAAATTCTTTATCTTTGCCCTTTCCTTAAAATCTGCACATTTGAATCTGATTGCAATTACAAATTGGAGTGGAAAAATAGGAGAGATTTTCACAGATGCCCATCTGAAGAGGCTTTAAAGGCTGAAGTGGCAGAGGCAGCGAGTGAGCAATGATCTGTAGCAATGAATCCTCTTTCTGTCACACGTGGACTTGTGAAAGTGGGAGCTGATATTGCCTGGCTAAGGGATATTTTCAGCAAATTTTCAGTTTTTCTAGGGGAATGTTGCTGTTGGATGTCTTGCTTAGATGCCATGGTCTCAGGCCCTCAGATCTCTGCAGAAGAGGGAGCAACACCTTGAGTGGAACTGGAGCTGGTAACAACAACTCTTGCCCCCAGAGAATCCCAGGTTTGTCAGAATGGCGAGTAAGTGTTACACCTGTGTTGAGCTTTGTTTAAATCACAACAATCAAGGCAAACAAAATGCCTTTGTTGTACTTACCCTCACTTCCAGAGCCAGCAGAAGAGAAGGAAGCGAGGAGGCATTTGGATTGAGGAGAAACACAACCCTCTGCAGGCTCTTCAGTGGAGAAAAAGGCATATAAGGGAAATCAGAGAATCACGGAATGGTTTGGGTTGGAAGGGACCTTAAAGCTCATCCCATTCCACCCCTGCCATGGGCAGGGACACCTTCCACTATCCCAGGCTGCTCCAAGCCCCATCCAGCCTGGCCTTGGACACTTACAGGGATCCAGGGGCAGCCACAGCTTCTCTGGACACCCTCACAGGGAACAATGTGATAGGACAGTGATACAGTAAGGCTTAAGAATGGCTTAAGGCCATCCCCTGTTGTGAAAAGTCCCTCTCTAAACTGAGCTGAAATCCAGCTCAAGACTTGGCAACAGAGATTAAAACATGCACTAATCCACCTTCTCCTCTGTAGTGACTGACTGTTCGCTGTGTAATGGCTTCCCCACCGGTGCAGGTGTGTTTAGGACAGCGTATCCCACCCAGCATCTGGCTGCCTGTTGGGGAAGGTGCAGGTCCCACTCCTGTTCTGCCTGCCACCTCTGGGCAGGGGTTGCAAACCACAGGCTTAGGACAGTCAGACGGCTGTGTTTGGGTAACACAAGTCCCACTTCACACCAGTCAGCCTCTGCTCTGGTTTGCCTGTCAGTGATAAAATCGCCTGGATGTCCTGCCATCCTATTCTGGAGAGAACAAACCAGGCCAAGGTGTACTGCTGCTGAAAATCTCACCTCCCAGTGCCCACCCAGGTTTTGGTTACACCTGTCCCTCAAATATAACCCTCCCCATGCCCTGCCTTCCTCTGCTGCTGCCATGTTTGGGAAGAATGGGATCTACCTGAGGGGACTCTGCACTGCAGATCACCCAAGAAGCATCTCTTGCTGGGATCTGAGCTCTCCGTAGGGAGCTGATTATTCATGTTTTGTTTGCTGGTTCAATTTATTTTTAGTTGACAGAAACAGCTGTGAGGGGGAGAAGAAAAGAGGAACAAAAGCTGACAGCATGATTAACTTTTTAACTCAAATTGCTTCTCAATTAAAGGAAGCTAAATATTCCCTGTGCTCCTGGTGCCACTTTCCCATGTTGGCAGCTGCTGTGCTCCTAGGAACATGACACAGTTTCACGGATGGAGGTGGAGCTGCACGGGAGAAAGGCTGTCCACAGCTGCTCCTCCCTCTGGGGTCACCTCATGAGACTGGGGGACAATGCACGAGGTGCCAGGCCCAGCAAGGCCAGCGCTGTGGGGTGGGCTCAGAGAAGCCGAGCTCAGTCTCCCCAACCATAAAATGAGATCTCTAGTGAGATTTCAAAGCTATTCCAACCCCTTGCAAAGGTGCAGGGTGCAGAGAGGCATCCAGAAGTTCATGTTCTAACAGTGGAAAGCACTTGTAAAATCCTCAAACAAATTTCATACATGCTACCAGGAAGAAACTTCAGCTCTGCTGATGTTTATTCAAGGTACAACGCTGGGAAAGTTTCCAGCCACCACTAATTGGGGTGCAGTCCTTTCATGTCCTACAAAACAAGAGCTCCTCTTCTCACTGCTTTTAAATCTTGTGAGTCTTAAGACTCATAAAAGTCTTCAGCTGAGCGAACTCGATATCTGATTTTCCCTACATTGCTTTGTTTGCCTGCCAGTCTTTTCAATACACCTCCTTATTCCACTGTGCCCTTTGCCTTGTGAGGATCAGGGCTTTCCTCTGAATCCTACACTCAGGTTTGAACTTTGACTCCCAATTGTCTGCCGAATTCCCCCTCACCCCCACACAAGGCCAGGAAGGGGCAGGAACAGGGGTGTGCTGGGATGGAGCAAGGTTGCAGCTCAGGACATCAGAAACACTCTGTCCAGGCTGCCCCTGGCTCCTTCCCCCAGCAGGAATCACAGAATTGTTCAGGCTGGAAAAGACCACAGTGGATCAAATGGTTCCACCTCCCTACTCAAGCAGGGTCATCCCAGAGCACATGACACAGGATTGTGTCCAGGTGGGTTTTGAGTATCTCCAGTGAGGGAGAGTCCACCCCCTCTCTGGGCAGCCTCTTCAGTGCTCAATCATGTGCACAGGAAAGCTCTTTCTCATGTTCAGATGGAATATCCTGTGTTCCACTTTTTGCCCATTACCTCTTGTGCTGTGCCCCACGGAGCAGATCCTGGTCTATGCTCTGACCTCTCCCTGCAGACACTGACAGATATGGATGAGGGCTACTCTCAGCTATGTGTCCTCTTGAGGATGAACAGCCCCCAGCTCCCTCAGCTTTTCCTCATCAGGAAAGGCTCCAGTCCCTTCATCATCTTCCCTCTGTGGACCTGCTGGAGCAGGTCCAGAGGAAGCAACGGAGATGCTGTATGAGTTGGAACTCCCCTGCTCTGGAGCCAAGCAGGGAGAGTTGCGGGTGTTCAGCCTGGAGAAGGATCCAGGGAGACCTTAGAGCCCCTTCCAGTGCCTAAAGGGCCTTCAGGAGAACTGGAGAGGGGCTTGGGACAAGGGCGTGGAGGGACAGGACAAGAGGGAATGGCTTCCCACTGCCAGGGTTGGCTTATTAGGAAGAAATTATTGGCTGTGAGGGAGGTGAGCCCTGGCACAGGTTGCCCAGAGAAGCTGTGGCTGCTCCATCTCTCAAAGTGTTGAAGGCCAGGATGGACAGGGGTTGGAGCAACCTGGGGTAGTAAAAGGTCACCCTGCTCATGGCAGGCAGTGGAACTGGATGGTCCTTCAGGTCCCTTCTATTCTGTGATTCTACACCTGCTCCAGGAGCTTCATGTCCCTCCTGTCCTGAGGAGCCCAGAACTGGACACATTCCAGACATGCCTCACCGGGGCTGGACCGATGGGCAGGATCCCCTCCCTGACCTGCAGACAATACCCTTCACACCCCAGGATCCCCCACCTTGGTCCCAGGACACATGGCTGGTCAAGGACAGTTGTGATCCCCAGAGCCTTCTCTGCAGAGCTGCTGTCCAGCAGGTCACCCCCAGCCCGGGCTGGGACACGCAATGACCTCCCTGCCACTTTAGCTCCTGCACAGACACCCTCAGGCGCTAGATGTTCAAGCTGGAAATCATGAGGCAGCAATAAGCCCCCAGTGCTCCCCTCAACAGCTCCCTTGGCCAGGCGGCCTCGACTGAGCATCGGTGACTGAGCAACACCGCACTGGCAGGGACGGCTGCTGCCGGCTGGGGCCGAGAGAGAAGGGATTCCTGGCCCCCGGGGGAGCCAGGGCCGCCGCTGTGCCCCGAACCCGCCGCCAGCCCAGGGTAACGAGACCACGGGAACATGGGGGCGGCGCCGTGAGGGGAAGCGCTGCGCCCCCACTTCATCGCACCGCCCCGCACGGCAGGGGACGCCGTGCCGCCCGCGCATGCGCCGCTGCGCCACAGGTTCGAACCGCCAACTGCCCCAATTCGAATTCGCATCCTAGCTGACCAATCGCAGCGCGCGGGGCTGGCTAGGCCCCGCCCCATCGGCCTCCCGGCCAATGACAGAGCCTGCTGTGTTTAAAACAAGAGCGCGCGGGCGGTGGGCGGGCTTGGCGGGCGGGGCTCCTGCCGCTCACTGGGCGCGCCCGGGCTCCGAGCGGGGCGTGTCAGCCCCGCAGTCCCCGCCCGCCCCTCGCGCTCCGGTCCCTCCTGTCCCTCCTCCGCCCGTGCCGCTCTCTTGGAGCCGGGCAGGGCGCTGTGTCTGCTCGTTCAGTCCCCACGGACGCACCGCGATGAAGGCGGGCGGTGAGTGCGGATCTGCCCGCGGGCTCCGCGGGTGCTGCTGCTTCCCGGGTTCTCCCGCGCTGAGGGGCGGCTCCAGAGCGGGCTCTGCCTGCTGGGCGCCTCCTGAGGAGATCTGAGGGCGGGGGTTAGCGGGATACACCGAGCCCGGGCTTGAGGGACCGCCGGGACCGGCAGCGGGTGGGGGGCCGGGCTGACGGCTGCGCGCCCAAATTCAAACGCGGCGGGGGCGGTGCGGCCCGGCCCGGCCCGGCCCGGCGGGGGATCGGGGCCGGCTCTGCCCGCGCACTGCTGCCCACCGGGGCCATACCTCAGCCCCTCTGTGACCTCGGGGTCCGTGGCTGTGGCTGGTGGCTGTGCCTGAGCGCTCCTGGTCTCAAAGCCAAGGGGTCAAGATGTGTATTGCGCGTGGAATAACATTTCGGGCGTCTGTGAGTTTGCAGGGTGCACAGTAATGTGCAGGAAACCCCGTTCAAAAGTAAGAGAATGTGTTTTTTACTGTAGGGGTGGCTGAACGATGGTACTCGATTTCCCAGAGCGATTGTGGCATCCACATCCTTGGAGTTGTTCAAACCCACCTGGATGTGGTCCTGCCGCACTTGGCGGGGCAGTTGGACTGGGTGACCCCCAGAGTTCTCTTCCAGCCTAAACCACTCTGGTTTCGTGAAGCAACACATTGGAAATGAACCCGTGCCGCTTCCTGTCTGTAGAAATGGAGTTTTCACTGAGTTGCTCATGTACCCCCTGGTCTCTATTTGGGTGCTCATATAGGCTGAACTGGCATCCTAGTTGGGGTGTCTGTTTCATTTTCATGGCAATAATACTGCTGAGGATAATACATTTTGTGTATATATATATTTGTGTGTGTGTGTATATATATATATATATATATAAATAAAAGTACATTGTTGCATTGAAATAATACTCCAGAAGACGTAGGCAATGAATCTTCCATTGGCACCGCTGGCAGCAACTGCTTGGAAAGATAGGCTTGAGTAGGCTTGGTGGTCTTCCTAATACCTCTGGTTGTGTTCCAGGGACTGCTGTCAGTTGAGAAAGAAAAGTTGGGGCATGGGGGGGAGGTAAATGAAGCAACAGCAGTGACAGTTAAACCATTTGTTACTACTGAACAGGGACAGCTGAGCTGTTTGTCACTACTAAACACGTCGCAGGAGTCAGGGCTCAGAGGGGTTCTTGGTGAAGAGCACTTGATAATGAGCCACCCCTTCTGAGTCTCTTGGCTTCATTAACCAATTTGAGCAAGCCCTTTCTGCTCTGTGGCTTAGTCTTGTGGCATTATGTGGCATGAGCCATATTTCCCTGGTTAATGTGTTTGCAGTGTCCTGTGCTGCAGTGAAGAGGTGCTCAAGTGAACACCTGTGTACATATGTAATAGATACTCTGTAATACCTTTTTCCCTTGTCTTGTTCCATGATTAACTGAGGTGTCCTGTGTTTTTCTTTTCCAGTGGTTCACTGTAGATGTTCCAGATGTTTTTCTTTCCCTTCAAAGCGAAGGATAATAAAACGGCCTCGAGTCCTGACGTTCTTGAACCTCCCCGAGGATGTTCTGTTTCACATCCTGAAGGGCCTCCCTGCTGCAGACATCCTCTCAGTCAGAGCTGTAAGTGCTGCAGCTTCCCCTCTGCTCAGCTCTGCCTTCAGGAGCCTGGACTGCACACAGAACAGGCTTCTCATGTCACAGTGAGCCTGAAGAAACTCAAAGAATGCCTGCAGGGTTTAAATTTTTGCTATCCCAGAGTGAAGGAACAGTTTCATTTCTCACTGCTCAAGTTGAGAGTAGCAGCAGTATTTGACTGCTTTTTGTACCTTTTCTATGGCAATTGTCCTGCCAGATTACTGTGGCTGAACAAATTGGTTTGGTTTGGCATCTCTTGCCTTACTGGTTATCAGGCAGGCAACAAGTTAAACATAACTTGTGATTAATTAGTTACTTCTCTAAAATAAGATTGCAAAGACCTGTTCTTCTGCTGGTCCTTTTATTTTGGTAGTCATTATTTTGTGTTCCTTCCGTGCAGGTGCACTCACAACTTAAATACCTTGTGGATAATCATTCCAGTGTTTGGGCACATGCAAGTTTCCAAGACTTGTGGCCATCTCCAAACAGTCTGAGGATGTTTGAAAGGTAGGTTTTAAACATCAAATTTGTCTGGCCTTTTAGAAGAGGTTGTTTGAAGGAAGATTAACTGTTCTAATCAGTCCTCAGTGTAATTGGGGCATATGACTTGTACAAAGAGGGGAAGTATTTGCTTTGGGAATGAAAAAATTGTTGATTTCAGGTCTAAGCTGCAGCTGGTCACTGCTGTCTCTTTAACCAGAGCAGGGCCTATTGCGTATACCAAAGTTATTTCTCTTCACAGGCATTAATAACCCAGACTGGAACATAGCACATTCCCTAAAACCTCTTTCTGGTGCTTCCCTGTGAATGAACAAGTGGTCAGGGGCTCCAGAGAGTAATGCTGGTTCTAAATCTGAGTTGGCTTGGTCACTTCTTGTGCAAACCAGTGTATTGAAAAACAGGTGAATTTCAGTAACAAAGTTTGAAAAGGTAATAATAAATCTGCTTTAAAAAGATGGGGAACATCTTTTTATCCATCTGATTTGAAGGGGATCCATTGGTGTCAGAGATTTCTTTAACAGGTTTCAATGCCACGATAATGGTTTTGCTTCTGACTGTCACTTCTTTTCTTTCTGAGGCAGACCACTATGTGCTCATCAGTTTGGGAGGGAGGAGCACAAGGGCTTGATGGTCTGATGCATGTCCTTGAGGGCACAAGGACCAAACTGTGGATTCTGGTGCTGGGAAGGATTTCAACCTCAAGTGCCTTCTCTGTTTGCCCTTCAGGGCTGCTGAAAGTGGTAACTTTGAAGCTGCTGTGAAGCTGAGCCTGGCGTACCTGTACAACGAAGGCCGTAAGTGTGGGAGCTTGTCCTGGGGCTTTGGGAAACATGGCATAGCACAAGGAAGTTTTACTTTGCTCTGCTTAGCCACTGGCCACGAAGCTGCCTGGTGTTCAGTGATGGGACAGGATGGAGCCTGGGAGTTCAGGGTTAGGAGTTATCTTCTGCAAACTTGTGATCAAACTCAGCTACTTTGATAGTGTGATAAATGTATCAAAAGCGCCTGACAAGTGTCAGGAGGAGCCTTCTCGCACAGGGTCCTGGCAAGGCAGTTGGTGTTTGCAGAATGAACCCCCCAACTTAGGATATGAATAACTACAGCCTGACTGTAGTAAGATTTTTCTTCTTTAGGAATCTCCATGATTTTTAAGGCTCTAAAGGAAAAAGACAGTTCGACCTTTTCCTGATTGTTTCCTCTTGTCTGTCTTGGCCTGCCTGAATGCCAAGCAGGCATTGTGAACAAACTCTATTTGATTCCTGGCTTTCTCTCTGGTTCAGTGTCCATCACGGGCCATGGGCGTGCGGAAGTGAATGGAATAAAGGCATCTCACTACTTCAGCTTGGCAGAGCACCTGAATGTGTGTGCAGTCCCCTTTATCTGGCTGTTCATCCGTCCTCCCTGGTCCTTCTCTGGAAGCTGCTGTAAAGCTGTGGTCTTTGAGAGTCTCAAGGCAGAGTGTCAGCTTGACAAGGTCAGGTTTCTTTCTGCCCTTGGCTCTACCCTACGTCAGTAACTGCGTCGCGTTATTTTGGAAAAAATACTTTTGTATCCCCAAGGAGCCTCCTGTGCTCTTGTTGCTTCAATGACTGTGGCTCAGTCATTTTACTGAATTTATTGCCAAACTGCACATGATGGATCACAAATGCTGGAGGCCTGTACTGTCTCTTCTGAGAGGTTCAGTGCTATCTCAGGGATAACAAAACATGGAGAAAAGCAAGGGGGAGGAATGATTGAAAGATAAACCGAAACTGTAGTCTGGAATTACTAGCAAGAATTGCTGTGGTTTAACAGTGCTTTATCTTGATGCTTTCTTCAGGCTCAGAAAGGATCTATTCTCCACAGCTTGGCTAAGGTCTTGAATTTCTTTGAGGTGAGCAGTATTTCTGATGTGATGTGTTTGGGTTTGGGTTTTTTTCTGGTGATGCTAATGCTGTTTACCTTGATTAAAAAAAATAAATCATCCAGATGCTCTTTTACTCCTCAAGTGGCCCAGGAGTTTCTGTTCTTGTGAGTTTAATTTACTGGTTGTTTAAAGGAACATTATTAACTTACTTTATTGAATTGTACAAACAGTGAAATTAATTTTGCCTTAATTACGGGCTTGCAGTATGTTCAGGTCTCAAAGGAAGTCTTCCAGTTGTAATGCCTAGCAAAACAAAAATTAAAATAAAAAGCCTTCAGTGGCAAGCAAGCCAAAAAGCATTTGTCTGGCTGAGGAAAAGCACTAACTGCTCTTAGAGCCTGCATCTGCAAATGGCAGCACTGAGTGGATGTGGGAGCATTCCTGAGAGGCTGAAGGGCATTCCCTTCAGGAATCCAGGATACATTCTGCTGTGTAGCTTTAGCACAGTGTTCTGTAGCTTCTGAAGTGTTGAGGCATCCACTTGTCTGGACAGAAAGAATATCAGTATATGCCTTTTGTTTTTAGGATGAAGGAAAAAAGAAAGAATCCCTTCAAATGCTTGAAGAATCATCAAAACAGGGTTGTTTAATCAGCTCCTACCTCCTTTGGGAAAACAACAGAAAAGCTGCTGTAAGTGTTCATTTTTTGTCTCCAAACAACTTTTACACTAAGTTCTGGATCTCTGTTATGTGCAAGGAATGTCCTCAGAAGGGAATTGCTGTTCCTCAGAGCTTACCTTCTTCATAAACAAGGAGAGTGCTAAGAACTCTCTGAAATGAGCTTTGTTTTCTGCCTGGATGCTTGAAGTGAGGCTATGAGCAGTTGTAGCCAAGGTGCCACAGAAGTTGCTTTACTCCAACCCTGCTGAAGGCCTGGGCACTGCTGGCCAGTGATCCCAGGGCTCTGGGGAACAGGAGGGGGAGGCTCCTGCCTTGTCATTAATAAATCTGTCAAAGCTCTCGCCTTGGAATCCTGAGTGACTGCTCTCATTTCCTGTGAGACCTTGGGCAAGAACTGAAAAAAGGTTCTTAAAAACAGTGATGTCACGATGAGAAACAGACTTGTTGCTGAAATAATAGATGTACGTCCAGGCAGTGTTTTTTCTCTGGATATTGGTGCTACAATTCTCCTGTTTGTTGTGTAAAGGCCGTGGGCTTTTACATCTGTTTGTGTTCCTCTCTGTAGATGTTGGATCCTGGCAGATACCTCCAAAGTCTCAGGAAACTACGAGACTACGCAGCCAAGGGCTGCTGGGAAGCACAGGTAAGACTGAGTTTTCCCAGAAAAATGGTCTTTATTTGGTCCTTTCTGTGCTGCTATTGTAAGTTTAGATTGCTCTTTTTAGAAGCAGGACCAGCATTGCTGAGTAATGTCTTTATGTGCATGTGTGTATCTACTCTGCAGATTCTCTTGTTTGGGAAATTAATGCACACCTGTGGCAGAATGGAGTAAAGATGCATCTTTTGATGGACTTAAAAGACTGGCCCCAAATAATATGTGGGCTCAACATTTAAACCAAACTAAGAACTATTGGTTCAAGTTCCCTGTTTTCAGCAGGAAAATTAGAGGACCATCCTCTGCTGCCTTAGTTTGCATTTGTAAAATAAGCATACTCTCTTTTGTGTTCTCTCTACTACAGATAGCTTTAGCCAAAGCTTGTGGGAATGGAAACCAACTAGGATTAGAAGCAACATTTTCCAGGGAAATGGTTTCTCAAATCTTTCAAGCTTCCTTTCCTATCAGCAAGCAAAGTATCTTCACTGTTCAGAAAGGAATGAATGAAATAATGAGGTAGGTACTTTGGATCCAGGAGTGAGGCCCCACAGCAGAAACCATTCCTTATTCCCCTCTACATCTCTACATTTCCTCTCCAGCTTTTCTGGGCAATCTGTACCAGGGCCTCACAGGGAAGAATTTCTTCCCAATATCCCATCTAGCCCTGCCATCTGTCAGTGTGAAGCCATTCTCCCTTGTCCTGTCACTTCAGGCCTTGTCCAAAGTCCCTGTTGACTCCCTTTTCCTGAATAAACACCCACAGCAGTGTCACCTGTGTTAGCCTGCCCCTTGATCCTTATCCATAAGTTCCTTATCCTTCCCTAGGCAGACCTCAATACATTCCAGTTGCTCTCTCACATGTAGGGCAGCTCCACCACTTCCCCTTCTGGCATTCCTTTCCTAAAAAAGTGCATTACCATCCATGGCAGCATTCCAGCCACACAGGTGTCCCACCATGGCTCTGTAATGGCAATGGGATCATGGCCCCGTGGCCACACACACATCTCCAGCTCCTCCTGTTTATTCCCCACACTGTGTGTGTTGGTGTGCAGGAAGGGGATGGAGCAGGCAGGTTTTCCATGAGGGGCTGCAAGAGCATCCACCACAGCCACAACCCCACTTGAGGGAGTTGGCTCTTCTCTTGGGAGGCATCTCAGGAACACTTGTCACTGCTCTGCTTGGCCTGGCTCATTCCCCAGTTGGATGTCGTGGTGTGGGACACCACTTCCCAAGTCCTTCCTTAAGTCTCTCTTCCTGTTCTAGATATATCCTGGTGGATTGGCTGGTGGAAGTGGCTACCATGAAGGACTTTTCTAGCCTGTGCCTTCACATGACAGTGGGATGTGTGGATCGTTACTTGAAGCTGAGACCTGTACCTCGTGCTCGGCTCCAGCTTTTGGGAATAGCCTGCATGGTCATTTGCACACGGTGAGGGTTCTGGCTAGTGAGCACAGGTGGTCATTGTGATCATCCAAATTCTTTCCTGCAGCTCAAACTTCTCCCCCAAACCCATCCCTTGCTTGTAACACTGTAACGACTCTGACTTCCCTCTGCTTTGACTGCTGCTTAACTCTGTTTACATACAAACACAGACTCTGTAAATCAGGCAAAAAGGTAGTTCCTTGCAGGTTTTTTTCTTATTTAAACACATGGTCATAGTTGTGTATTGCTCTAAATGCATTCCATCAGCAGCTGGAGTCTTTGACACCATATTGGCGTGAGAAAGCTGGAAAGGAATAACAGCAGCAGTGATCCACAGTTGAGCCTGTTACACTCAGATGAACTGCATGGTGTGGTGGAAGATTATCCTTCTGGGTTAATTTCCTTAATATCTTGCATCTTAACCTAGGAGAGGCTTCATAGGTGAAGAATTAGGATCACAGAATCACAGACTGGTTTGGGTTGGAAAGGACCTTAAAGATTGCTTCATTCTACCCCCTGCCATGGGCAGGGACCCCTTCCACTATCCCAGGTTGCTCCAGGCCCAGTCCAGCCCGGCCTTGGATGCTTCCAGGGATCCAGGGGCAGCCACAGCTTCTCTGGGCACCCTGTGCCAGGGCCTCACCACCCTCACAGCCAAGAATTTCTTCTGTATTAGGAAGAGCATTCCAAATTAGGAGTGTCCCAGTAGGTGGTTCCATCTTACAGAATGAAATAAAGAGCTGCAATTCTTTCTTTCCTGGTCTACCTGGGAAAGTACCTTGTGAAGTTGTTTAACTCTGGTCGTTGTGGGTGCAGTTACCTGCCATAAGTGCACAAATCCTTTTTCTGCTGGGACTAACTGATTATTTAACATTGCAGTTTCATCAGCAAAGAGATGCTGACGATACGGGAAGCTGTGTGGCTGACAGACAACTCCTACAAATATGAAGAGTTGGTCAGAATGATGGGTGAGATCATTTCTGCCTTAGAAGGAAAGATAAGGGTGAGTTTAGAAAGTGGATGGAATGTTCCCCCCTTGGGCTGCTGTTCAAGTCAGGCTGTAGCAGTTCTTATCTAAGGAGTTGGGGGTTTCTGTCAGTGTTCTCAATCAGTTGTGGAGCCTGTGCATGTCTCAGAGCATGCAGATACAGAGCCCTCTGCCTTCTGTAGAGATTAAAACTTCAGTTTTAAGAAGCCGTTTATTCTCTCACTGGAGAATGTTTCAATGTCAGTGTAGTAGTTAAACCAAAAAGCCCCAAATAAACAAAACCCAGTACCTGGAAACAGCTGTTCTAAATGCTTTGTGCTGGTCTTGTATTTCCGACCTCTGTTCTCCTTTCTGCACTAGATACCCACCATTTTGGACTACAAAGACGTTCTGTCAAGCATTGTCTCGCTGGAGAGAAGAACTCTTCACCTTTACAGCTTCATCTGTGAGCTGTCCCTCCTGAACACGAGCCTCAGTGTGTATTCTCCAGCCCAGCTGGCTGCTGCTGCCCTACTGCTGGCCAAGATGCTGCATGGGCAAGGTAAGCAATCTTACCTCAAGTGGAGCTGCAGCACAGAGTGTCAGTCTGCCTTCTCTTTCTAGGGGGGTTTTCTGGGTGTTAGTTTGTCTTTAGGCAAGACGTCCCAATCACTTGGCTGGGGGAGGTGGAGAGAAGGGGGGAGAAGAGGGGGACAGGTATAAGAATTCAGAATGAAGAGCTGAGTTCAGCCTGTCTGGCTGTATTGGGCAACCAAGATGATTAGAGGGCTGGAACAGCTCTGCTATGAGGAAAGGGTGGGAGAATTGGGATTGTTCAGCCTGGAGAAGAAAAGCTTCAGGGTGACCTAATTGTGGCCTTCCAGTACCTGAATGGAGCTGATAGGAGACATGGGCAGAGTCTATTTACAAGGGCCTAGAGAGACAGGACACAGGGAATGGTTTCCCACTGCCAGAGGGCAGGGATGGATGGGATATTGGGAAGGAATTTTTTCCTGTGAGGGTGGGGAGGCCCTGGCACAGGGTGCCCAGAGAAGCTGTCGCTGCCCCTGGATCTCTGGAAGTGTCCGAGGCCAGGTCAGATGGGGTTTGGAGCAGCCTGGGATAGTGGAAGGTGTCCCTGCCCATGGCAGGGGGTGGAATGGGATGGGCTTTGAAGTCCCTTCCAACCCAAACCATTCCATGATTCTCTGATTCTGTTTTTACCTCTTAATAGCAATGATGAACAGGAGCATTAGCATCAGACAATGCAAGCTTTGTGTTTAAATGAGACTGAAGATTTCTATCTTTAGGTATAACATCAGTTTGGCAGATAAGCCTATCCTTGAAGCCAGTTGGGAACATGAACAAACTATGGACAGGCATAAGCTTGCAAAGATCATGATCCTTATCCTATTAAAAAAAAAAAAAGCTGACTGACTACAGAACTACTGCACTTCTTGAATATGTAATTCAATACATGAATGTGTACTCTCTTCTCCAGCACACCCCTGGACCAGCCAGCTGTCTGAGTGTACTGGTTTCTCTCAAGAAGACCTCTTGCCCTGTGTGCTGAGCCTCCACCAAAAGTGGTAATGGTTTTGAGACTCTTTGAAGGGGGCACATGAGCGCTTGGATTGCAGCTCTTGCAGATGTGCTGCACCTGTACAGTCAGCCCTTCCCAGTAAAGGAGGGGCCTTTGGGTAACTGCCTTGCTCCCCTGCACAAGGCACTAAGGTCCAGTTCAGGGACAGCTGTTCTATTACTGCCAGCTGGTCTGGCCCTGGGTCACAGAAAACGGGGACAGAAAAGGAATTAGATGCTCACATGCTCAGAAGCCACCAGGTGTCCTGATGAAGCTGCTGAAACACCAACTCCCTTAGCACAGCACAAGAGGGAAAGTACCTAACTTGGCAGGTTTTCTTAATATTGTTTCATAGAATCCATTCTAAGATGAGGGTTTTAATCTTTCTTTCCAGCTTCCATGATGATGTCCCAAAGGATTATAGGCAGGTGTCCCTAATGGCAGTGAAACAGCGATTTGAAGATGAGCGCTATGAAGAAATAGGCAAAGAACAGGTGGGTGAGCTGTGGCTGCATCTGCTGCTCGCTGACACCCAGAGCAGAGCTGCTGCCCCATGGCAGGCTGTGTGAACAAAGTGGCAGTTTAAAACTTGAGTTGCAGGGACTCTTAACTGATATTTGAGTGCCTGTGGGAAGAACTTTTTGGGATAGATTTCTCCTAGAAAATAAATAGCCTCCTTCTGGCTGTTTAGTTCTTATGAGAATCTCACAGTCTAATTCTTACAGGCACTTTGATTTTTTTTTTTTTAATCTATTTATTTATTTAATATTTTAGGTTATGAGTTACAGCCAGCTCTGCTCATTGTTGGGTGTGAAACAGGAGGACCCAGAGCCCAGTCCCTTGCACAGGAACGTGGTGGAAATTCAGACTTTCCTCAGCTCTCCCTCTGGAAAGAGAGCTAAAAGGTGAGTATAACTCGTGGCTGTCAGTGGCTCTGAAGATCAGCCCGAGCCTTTCCTCCTCTCTGGTACCCTGAGGTTTCATTCCTAAATACAATCAATTTTCCTGTCACCATCTTGACATAGCTATTAAAAGAGATGGAAAAGAGTTGGCTTTTAACATGTGATTTCTGGTGGTTTTTGCTACAGGAGGAGGGAAGACAGCATTCAGGATGACAGAGGCAGCTTTGTGACTACACCCACAGCAGAGCTGTCCTCCCAGGAAGAAAGTCTGCTGGACAACTTCCTTGACTGGAGTTTAGATTCCTGCTCTGGTTATGAAGGTGATCAGGAAAGCGAAGGCGAGCGAGAAGGAGATGGTGAGCAGTTTATTCTTATAAAAAGCAGCCAAGAGGATTAAACCTGTCTTTTCATTTTTGCTTAAAACTGTTTCTCAGGCACCAGATGCCTGAACTTTCAGCTGAAGACCAGTTGGAAAAACTCTTCCCCTTCCCCCGTGGTTATAATTGTTAAACTCTCTGAGGTATCTATCTGTTCCTTCTCTGCACTGCTTCAGAACATGATGAGAGGTTTTGTATTTGCTCAGCATTTCAAAGTCAGGCTGTTTGCAGTGCACCAAATGTGATAAATGAGCCACTGTCTTAGAAACACTAATTAGCTGTTGGGTTTTGCTGACCCTGGGCCTGGCTGCTCATTTTCTAACAACTCTTAGTACCTGTTCAAATAGTCTGAGGGAAGAAGAGATGCTTTGTGAACAGAGGGTGAACTTAGTGCCCTGCCCTCCAGGTGCTAGCAGACAGAAGGTTGACTCTTGGCTTTTTTCTGCTTGACTCTGTGCTGAGTGCCTGCTTGGTGCTGGATTGGGACAAACGAAGGTTTCTTTTTTCCCATCCTGCAGTGACCAGCCCCAGTGGGATCCTGGATGTGACAGTGCTGTACCTGGACCCTGCAGAGCACTGTGGCCAGGACTCCAGTGATGAGGACAGCCTGCCTGGGGAGTGGGATGGCTCCGGGGCACCCCACAGGGAGGGGGAGTTGCCAGGGGCATATCTCACCCCAAGGAATCCCAACCCAGAAGGGAGCTCAGGCTACTCTTCTGTCAACACTGCCAGTCCTACATCTTCTGTCGAAGGCAGCCCTGGAGCTCCTCCCAAACCTACCTCAGCACTGCCCCATGGCAATGCCATGAACAGGGAGCTGTGCCAGCCCCATTACCTGCACAGGAGGCAAGTCAAGAGAAAAAACATGGCAGAACACACTGAAGAAAGGCTGAACTTGGGCTTCTTAAGCCTCTGATTTCTTCACACTTTTAACTTTTCCAGGATTCCTGGAAAACATATTTGTGTTGCAGTCATACAGGGATGATAGTGACTAATTGTAAATACCTCCAAAAGAACAACCCCCTTCCCTTCAACCTTGTCTATCTTGTACATCTGGGCTATTTCCTCCCTTCACAGCTGCCTTTTTACGTATCCTCTATTCTCATCCTCTGCTAACTAAGGGTCTGCTCTCTCTATGAAACTTTATAGCCCAGTTTTGTCATCCCTCTTAGTGACAGAAAAGAACTGTCCTGTCCTTTGCTTCCTCTGAGGCCTGGCACTAGGAATGAAATGAATTGACATTAGTTCTCAAGTTTCTGAATGTAACACTATGCTTGAATTCTTACACTTGAAAGACCTATTTTGAGGTTGTACTGCCTTTTTACTCTGTCCAGGTCTCCCCCTCAGCTCCCTTCTCTTCTTGTCTATGGCATTTGCTGCACTGATACAAGGTTTTTATTGAAAAACCCCAGAGGTAAATGAAGGCTCACTGCAGGTCTGAGCTGCTCTCTCACCTACCTCTCACATGGTTTAAACCCCATTTGCCTCTTCTCCTGTTGCCATGTTTTCCTCACCTGAAAAATCCTTCTGTGCCTTAACACACAGAGAACATTGGAATACCAAGGTACAAGACTTCAAAAAGATGTCACTGAAGTTAACACTGGAACTGAACTCCAGGACTGTTTAGAAATTACTGTGGCATTGGCAACAGTTCAGATACACGCAGTGTAGTGACTGTTTATTGACTGTTTTTTTATAAAATCATTTTTTTATTAGAGAATGGGTCCCAGTCTTCCTTCCCCTCATCCCCTGGCGTGAGGCTTGGAGAACTGCTACGATGAGGTCAGGGTTTAGCTCTGAGCTAAGTTCTGATGGTGAAGTTGCAGTGGCACTGCCTGAAGGCTATTTACACAAATCTCACAAAAAGCACAGGGCTCAAACCACCCTCACAACCCTACAGCAGCCCCAGAAAGGCCTTGAATGTGCCAAATAACCAACAGCAGCCTTGGGTACTTGTCCACAGAGTTTATTACAAAACCATGTACTGCCACTCTTGTTCAAAAGAGAAAATCCCTGATTTAGTTTCCCGGCTCACAGTGGCTCTGCTGCAGTTCTCCAGCTACTGCTTCCCCTGACCTGCCAGGCAGGAGTGTCTTCACATTAACTTGGTATAGCAGCAGTTCAAACTTCAGCACCGGGTCACATTAACATGAGAAGAAAACGCTTATAAAAACCTCTCATTCTAAAACTAGTAAAAGTTAAAATATATCTGGGAAAGGCCTCACTGCAGAAAGCTCTGAAGTCTTCCTCTGCAAGTTTTCTTGATCTGAAAAAATAAAAGCAGAGAAGGGGAAGATGAATCAGTTTAATTCCTTCCCACGAAGAGGAAATTAGGTGAAGAGCTGGCTCTGTGTTCCCGCTGCTGGATGCAGAGCCTTGGCTGATGCAGCCCTCCACTAAAACCAGATCTGGCTTTGTATCAAACCTCACTCTTGGAGGTGCCTCATGGCTAAAATAGCAGCTGGGCTTGAGAGCCACCACTGCCTCAGGGCTGAGGCACTAAAACCAGAACTACAGGCTGCTTTCTGGGAGAGAAAAGCAAAAAGTACAGCCCAGAGCTTCAGATTTAAAAAAAGAAAAAATTACCAGATGGCATGAGTTTGCATTTTGTGATCACCTCCCCAGCCTTGCAGCCCCTTCAGCCTTTGCTTTATTAACCCTTGTATTCCTTCATGGGCAAGTATTTCCAGAAAAACTTGAGGAAACACAGCCTGGCTTTGTGTAGCACTGGACTGGTTTCAATAGGGAATGACATGTCAGGAGGAGCAGGTTGGTCTCATCTGGAGAGATGTCACAGGCCCACCTGCTCTGTCCTCACCTGCCTGTGGCAACACAGGGCACACACAGCAGGTCCCAGCACTCACCTAGGGCACCACTCGGACATCCACAGAGTCGTAAGCTGACGCTTTCATCTTTTCCAGCGGCTTCCCAAAGAGCTGCCGCAGGGCCACGTAGTCAGGCTCCTCTTCATAGTCCAATGCCATCACCTGCTCCAGGTAGCTCTCCAAGGCATCTGCAAAGAAAGGGACTCACACTGGAGCGGCACAGAAACTCCAGCTGCCAAATGGCCATTTCAGGCTGCTTGTCCTGCAGCCAGCTCACTCCCAGGCAGCTGCACAGAGGAAAACCCCAAACCAAGGCTAATACAAAGCTCAAAGACAGAATCACAGAATAACAGAATCACCAGCTGGTTTGGGTTGGAAGGGACCTTGAAGCCCATCTCCTTCCACCCCCTGCCAGGGGCAGGGACACCTTCCACTATCCCTGGCTGCTCTAAGCCCCATCCAGCCTGGCCTTGAACACTTTTCAGGCATGGGGCAGCCACAGCTTCTCTGCGCAACAAAATGGGATGGGGAAGTGACCTCTAGCCTGAGATACTGCACTTCTAAACCCACCAGCACACCTGTCCCTTCAGCAAGGTTCATGAAAGCAGATCGTGGGAAGCAGCCCTCGCTCTCCTGTACAGAAAACAAGGGATTTGTTCTCAGCCTGCCAGACAGTTCATGCAGTGCCCGGTCACCATCACCACTGGAAGCCATTCTGGACCAGTACCCCAGCACAGAGAAAGTTCTGGCTTCAGGTGCAGTCAGTCCTCTGTCCCTGAGTCCCATTGCCACTGAGAGCAAGCCCATACCTGGAATGGATCTCTGCCTGAAGCACAATTGGAGAAGGCATCTCACATCCTTTCTGTACCTGGAATAGTCAGCATAGAGTCTTGTCAGGTGAGAAGCGGTGGAGCAGACACCTGAGCACCTGGCTCTGACCACAGGGACAAAAAAAATCCCCAAAAGGCTGAATTCAGATGGCTGTGTTTTGGATGAAGCAGAACTTGGGGTTCACCAAACACCCTGGGGCCAGACTCAGCCTCGGCTGCAGGATTTACCACATCCCAGTGGTGTATCGTGACCTGGGGATTTCAGTCACAAACCCCCCTCGCTGCTTTCTGCTGAGCATTTCCCAAAGAGTAGATGATTTCTCCTACCTTTCTTTCTGTTCCACCACAGCTCCTACTTTGTCCAGCTCATCAGACCAAGGCAAAATGCCACAGAGCCATTTCAGAAGACAGTAGCCCAGAGATTCCAAGTCACTCCGTCGAGATGGTCCTGATGGGCAGCACAAGACATTCCCATGTCACTCATGAGGGAGCAGAAGTAAAGAAATCCAAGAGCTTCATGAGGATGTGCTCTGGGCTATCAATACTCCTGGGAGCCTACTAATTCACATAGTTGAGGATTCACCTCCCAGCCTCTGGAGGAAGATTTCCTGAACACTGTGAAAGAGCAGTCACATCCCAACCAGGAGAAGAATGGAATTTGGCACAGGCTGCCTAGGGTAGTGTAGAGTCCCCATCCCCGGAGGGATTTAAAAGCCATGTAGATGTAGCACTTGGAAACTTGGGTTAGTGGTGACCTTGGCAGTGCTGGGTTTACAGCTGGACTCAATGATCCTAAAAGGTCTTTTCCAACCGAAGTGATTCTATGATTTAAATGCCTTTCCAGCTCTCAATGCTTCAAGGTCAGAGCAGAGCCTGCTGCAAATCTATTTTGGGCTTGGATCCAGTCTGGCTTGAAACAGATCCCTGCTAAGCCAGCACGAAGGGCCCTGTTTTCTATTCCCCACACGCCTGCAGCAGCCAAGGCTCCAGATGGAGCAGGAACATCCCTGCTGCAGTCACTGAATGACCTGGCAAGTCCCAACACAGCAGCCATCAGGAGGCAGGAGTGAACAGCCCAAATAGGAACCCGGTTCCTGGTGCACGTGAATGCCTGGAAAGCAGCAGTACCAGCAACGCCAGCGGGGAGCCCCAGCTCCAGGGAGCACCACCACAGGAACAGCTCCAGCACGTGTCACAAAGCCAGACCCACCTGCGCCCTTGTGGCTGTCCAGGCTGATGAACTCCACCGTGCCCTCGTGAGGGGTCCTGCTGCCCTCGCGCCAAGCCACGTGCTTCCCCCCGGGGCAGTACCGGAATGCGAAGCCATAGCCAGCGAGGGTCACCTGCAGAGCAGCACAGAGCACCCGCCTGAGTGCAGTGCAGCCCCCACTGCTGCCCACAGCCTCTGCCTGAGCACTGCCCAGCCTGCTCTGCTGCCTTGCCCAAGGCAGGGATCTGGGGGCTGCCTTATCCCATGTCACAATCCCACCTCCAGTGCCCTTTCCTGGCAGCACTGCTCCTGCTCCCTACCTGTGTGAGGTCTGCTGGGTTCAAATAGATGTTCTCAGCAGTGATGTCCCCATGCACATACTCATTCTCATGAATGTACTCCAGGCAGTCTAGCTGGGAATAAACAGGGGGAGCATATCAGATCCATGCAGGCTCCTGCAGCACCCTGGCTATCACTGAGCTGGACCTTCCCCAGCTCCCTGCAGCCATGTGGGGGAGCACTAAAGTCTCACAGCCTTCAAGTTCAAAGGTCAGGTTTTTCTCATTCTTCTTATCCCAAATTCCTTCAAGGTGACACAGTGCTCAAAAGATGCTACTAAAGTTTACAGAAGGCTTGAAAGATGCTACTTAGAGACCCTACCCAAGCCCCTGGAGCACCTTTAAAACACCTCTGGCAGATACAGAAGGAAGTTAGGAGTCTTTTCTGAAAAAGTCTCTTGGGACGGACTGGTTCTCCACATACCACACGAATTGCAATCTGAAAAGCTGCCTTCTCCCTCAGCAGGTGCAAGCCATCGCTCAGGACCGACTGAAGAGACCGCCCCAAGTCAGAGAACACCAAAAACCTGCAGGAGAAAAGGGCTTTGCACATGGCAGTACCTACCTGGTTTGGAGACCCTGCAACAGATACTTGTCAAGTGCCCCATCGGACCCCACTTCAAGTTGACCTGGCCAAACATTTCCTTGACTTTTGATAAGAGAAAACCTCTTATAAAGGAGACAGATGTGCTCGTCATGTGCTGCAGACACACAGCCCGAGTCTCCCCTTTGTGTTAAGTGTCGAGAACCAGAATAAGGTGTCCCCTGGCCTGAGGGGCAGCAGCAGCAAAAGCAGTAACTTCACCAGCAACACAAGGACTGAAGGAAACAAAGCAATGAGAGGCAAAGCATTTAATAAATTATAGGAGCAGTGCCTAAGGTCAGGAGCCCAGGGGACAACGACAAAAGGACTAGCAGACAGCAAGCGGAGGAGAGGGAAAGCCAGAGATGCTCAGGCAGCCCAAGAGTTACCTCACCTGTAGCTGTCTGCATGCAGTCCAAAGCCAACGCAATTGGGGATGCCCAGCAGCGGCACGGAATGCCGCTTCTTCCACTTCTCCACTACAAGGGGAGAGAAGAGGACAGTGCAGCAGATGCTGCTGAGGAGCTCCAGGAGGGAGTTAGGAATGCTTCTCCTCTGAAGGTCTGCTCTGCCCTGGACAGCTGACTGGGAAGCCTCTCATCCTGACTCTGTCCCCAGAATTCCAGTCTGCTGTGGGGGAGTACTGGCATGTCAATGCATATAGCACTGTAGAGCAAGAATGGAACAGGGAAGGTTCTGGGAATACCAGAGCAGGCTAAGGCATGGAACTGCTACAGGGCTAGGGAAAACGAGGAGAGGGGGCAGAGAGAGGGGGATGGACAAGCAGATTTTTACAGTTCTCCTACAAGTGTAGATTTGACATAAATCCTCCATCCCCCCCTGCCCACATTCTCTGGGCAGCTTTGTTCTTGCTCAAGTTTTGGGATCAATGGAGTTGATACCAGAGAGCAGCTGACACAACCACCCATGGAAGAGGGACAGGAGGGTGAGCCAAGGTGAGTCAGGCTGCAGGGCTGGACAGCTCCCAGACACATCAAGATAGAGTGAGGAGAGCAAGAAAGCTGTGCTCATACTGCACTGTCCTACAGCACACAGACTGCTGGGAGAGCTGGCATTGACCGAACTCCTCAGCACTCTGGCACTAACCGAGCAGGGGAGTAATTTGTCCTAGCCTGGCGTTCCAAGAGATTCACATAACTGATGAGGGGGGAATGCCAGTTATCCTTAGTCCTTGCCTTCCCAAGAAGCACCAACCTGTGCCTGCCTTGGCAGCTCGCTGGAAGAAATTCTGTTCATTGTAGATCCTCCCATCTTTGGCATCCTAAAGGGAACAGGAAGGAGGAGCGTTACTTCAGCCACACACATCCTGCTGGAAAGGGAAACTTGGGTAAGATTGCTATAAGACCTTCACTACTCATTTTAAAGAAAGCAAAGATCAACTAACAGGGATGACAACAGAGCTCAGGTGTCTTGGTTCCCTATTTAATGCTGCCCCTAACCACATAAACTCTGAGCATCAGCACAGAACAGGGGAGGGGCCATCTCAGGTTGGGCCTTTCCAGCAGCCCATTTACAGCTATCTGAGGGTTAACAACAGCCAGGCAGTGCAGTCCATGCACAGCATAGAGAGAGCTCTGGTCCCACAGCTGTTACGTTACAGGGAGCCAGGGGTGACCTTCTCAACCACAAGCAGGGATGAGGGTTTTTCTACAAACAGGCAAGTCTCAACAAAGAGCTGTAACATTTATTCTAGCTGTCAGAAAGTGAGACAAGAAAGTCTGTCTGTGTAACATATGAGATATTGCTGTCACTGAGTGACCTCAACTGCATGTAGTTTACGCTCACTATGTCTGTGTTTGCCTACACAACACTAACTCAGGACAGCAGCTACCGTGCATGGGAGAAAGCGGCAGTGTTATATTCTACCTGGTTTGATACAAAACTGGTACCAAAGGTAGCTGGAGGAACAGCAGGCTCCAGACAACACAAACCATGTCCCAGAGGGTATTTCACTCTGCGTCTTCCCTGTGAGCCCATGTGGGCCATCAAACCCCAGAGCCAAAATGCTCTCATATGCCATATCACACTCCACAGTGCTCAGCAGACCACTAAGCAGCCAAAAGGTACAAAACAGAGAAGGTGTGAGTGTTGCCTACAGAAGTGATTACAGTTTCCCACGTACTGGTTATAGTTTTGTGGCACTTAGCAGATTTTTCTCATCAACCCTGTATTCCTTCTCCATCCTCTTACATGTCTCCTCTGACAAAAGGCAGAGGGATTATTCAAGTGCCTGCAAGAGCCGCACAGAGCCATCAGTCAGCACTGGCCCTCCTATAGACCAGCAACCCCCAAGAGCCACATCAGACAAGGAAACAGTCTTTCAGCTCTGGTTTGTGAGCTACTGAAAATCAATCGACTGAATTTCCACCACAGACAGTTATTACTGGAAATAACACGTTTCTGGAGAACCCAAGGTAATGACAAGTGCCTGGAAAGCTGGCTCGGAACTCCAACTGTAATTCCTATTTGATTTCAAAGGGTGCTCTGGCTTTACACAGTGTCTCCATGCTGGCTCTCAGGCAGCCTCAGCACAGCACCAAATTCCAACCTCTCCAGTTTCCCCAGACCTCAGCAGGGCGTGTGCATGCCTGCCAGAGAGAAGAAAAGTTGGTCTGACATTCCTGAATCAAGGTCTCCACCTCGCACCACCAAGTTCAGTTCTGCAGGTTCCCGAGCCTGGTCGATCAAAGCAGCAACCTTCTGTTATTAAAGCTTCGGGGTTTTTGTAATCCTCATATCCATTTTCTTCACACCTTTAGCAGAAAAGCCAACTGGTACTGAAATCCCAGCCCAACACTCTCAGGAGGTTATATCCATCTCCCTAGCAGGGACCTCTCTGACCACTCTCTCCAAATTCCTCAGATACTCTCAGCCAAACAGGTTGGGACACAGTACTCTATGCACTATTCCTTACCCAAACAGATCAAAACTCACAAGTTTGAGGGAGTAGCTTTGCTTTTGAGGACAGGTTCCAGATGCTGACTGTGCTGTGGAAGGATGGAACAGATGTGGTTACAGGAGCATTGAAAAGAGGTTCTGTATCATTAAATGCAGCCTGTGCAGCTGTATTTACTCATCCTCTGCTTCTTTCCCTTGAGCTTTGCAAAGCAACCTCTGTGACAGGGCCTTCCCAGATCACTATAAAATAATTCTTACCTTGCTCCAGGAGCTCAGCACCCTGACATGCTGCGAGTGCAGTTCTGCTTAAGTCACAGAAGCATCTGGGCATGGCTACAGTATGGGGGGGCTTTGAGGGGTATGTAAAGAGTACATCGTTAGTAGAATCTCAAAGGCATCCCCAAATTCATTTGCTGAACATTCCCTCCAGCTCACTCCATGGTTTGACTCCAAGTCTGTAAGGGATGCCAAGTCCCTCTGCTCTGTATGGAGAGTTGTACATGGCCTCCCTTCTCTAAAAGGATTTGCACCCATGACTTGGCCTCAGGGCAGTTCCTCTCCTCTTGCTCTTAGACCAAGTGCTATCCACAAGTTACCTGCTGCTCATCACCTAAAACCTATTTCTATAAAAGCACCCTCCACTGTTGGTCTTCCTTCTTATCACATCTTTTAAAAAACATAGATGGATGCTCAGACTTTGTCATGCAACAGCTTGAATAACAAAAAAGAAAGTAAAGCCAAATATCAGGCAAAACTTGGTAACGGAGAAAATTCCTCCTGGACAGTTTCCAAATTAACAAGAGACAAGATCAAAAACTCCCCTTTGTAAGTTTACAACTAGACTGAAAAGATCAGCACTCACTAAATGGCTGAGAAGCAGCCTATGTGGTGTAGTTGCTTTCTTTGGCCCCAACACAGGCTGAGAATTGACATTTAGTGGGTATTGACACCACTTACTGCACAGGAACTCCGGTACAGTGCCAGCAAATAGTTTTTGGACCTAAAAGAACAGAAAGAGGAAGTGTGGCCCCAACAATGGACATTTCATCGTAACAGAGTGGCCTGGCCTTGGCTTGATATTATGCTGGTGGCAGAGTGGCTGACAGGCAGATGCCCAGTGAGGAACAGCTGGAGCTGCGTCAAGGAAGGTTTAGGTTGGATATCAGGAAAAGGCTCTTCCCCTAGAGGGTGGGTGGGCACTGAACAGGGAATGGGTACGGCCTCAAGGCTGCCAGAGCTCCAGGAGCGTCTAGATACCACTCCCAGGAATGCACAGCATGGGATTGTTGGGGTGTCTGTGCGGGGCCAGGAGCTGGACTCCAGGGTTACTTGTGAGTCCCTTCCACCTCAGGATATTGTATGAATGCCGGATCATGCAAGCCTGTGGGTCACTGCCAGCCCGGCGGACACCCCAGCGTCACCCACTCCGCGGGCTCTGGGGGTTTCGGGATGTCCCGACAGCCGTCGCCGAACCCAGAGCCGGGGATCCCCCCTCGACTCCCG